>MU774038.1:40022-96069 GCA_026770625.1 Nicotiana glauca
TCTTCTAAAAATTCACACAAACCCAAAGAAACTAATATGCTGCTTTATTTTTTAAAAAAACAAAAACAACGTTGAAATATGTGCTCCATTACTAAAAAGAAATTACTCCTTTTTCCTTCAAAAAGAAAATACACTTTCTACATCATGAAAATAAAGTAGTCATTTTGTAAAAAATTTCTACATCAGAAAAAGAAGGATTTTTTTGTTAAAATAAAAATATTACTTTTTTATATCAAGAAAAGAGAATGCTCATCTTTCTATCAGACCTCAGATTTAGTTTATCTATATATATTGTCTTGTTTTTACTTGCTATCGTTGCTTCTTTCATATTCATTATTGCTATCTTCAATTTAGTTTTCCAAATATTGTCTTGCTATGAATTACTATCAACGCTTCTTCCATCTTTTTTAGCCGAGGATCTTTCGAAAACAGTCTGTCTGCTTTCCAAGATAAGTGTAAGAATGCATAAATCCTATACTCCCCAGATCTCACTCGTGGGATTTTCACTGGGTTGTTGTTGTTGTTGAAATGAAAAGAAAATACTATTAATAATATTTCTATTTAGGGTAGAAGTGGGGTGTGATGAGGGGTAGAGGTGGGTTGGTGGGGGTAGGAATAAGGTGGAGAAGGTTGAAAAAGAGTTTTAAAAAATATTTTTTCTTCTCTTGATAGGGAAAATATTTTGATTTTATGAGGATAATGCTTTCCAAAATATTTTTGAGTCAACCAAACATGGAAACATTAGAAAATATTTTCCGCAAAATCATTTCCTCCATACCAAACACACCCCAAAAGTCGGTTAGTTTTCTTTCATACAATTTTGTATATAACAAGGCTTTACGGGTTACCTTTTAACAAATCATGAGAAAATTGGGAACTTTCCCTCCAGATCGATTTATAAGTTTCTTTCAAATTTAACAATTATATGGAATTTTTATGAAGTATACTAACAGTACGTTAATTCCTTCAATTCCTCTCCCCCAAAGGTGTTTCTCCTCTCTTTAGTCGTGCCAACAATGGTAACGCATTTATGGTAACTCATAAAATGTTCTACAATGGTTCCTTAATTAGAAAAAATCATCTCGCTGATTGTCGCGCAACACTGTTTTCAAGGTAAGAATTTAAAGGCACTTGAGTACTGATAGATGCGTGATATATATCGCATATAATTTCTGTTTTACAACTATAATCAAGCAATATATATACTCAATTTATTGAATTTCTAACGGATGGGTTTACAGTACATTAGTTTTATGTTTTGATGATCTAACAAATTTATTGTCAAAACCAGATAAGGAACCTGATACACACTTGTACACAACTCAAACATCGGACTCAACTTAATGTGAGTTGCTATGACTTCTAGAGATAAAGAATCAACTCAGGGACCCGATCCCCTTGTGTTCCCCTGGTAACAGTACGAAGTCAACTCTCTACAATTGAAAAGTGACTGCATGCACTGTACATGAAAACAATACAGCACAGTGCACTAGTCACTCTCATTGGGAAGAACCTTGTACCAACTAATTGATTACATCAATCAAGTGATGTCATCCAAGTTGTATTAACATTAACATTACACCAAAACATCACTTGAACACTTGAGTTTTGACTCAAGCACTCGAAACATCTGGTAATCAAGCATTCAATTCTCAAGTGCATCAAGAACAAAGTACAACACTGCTACGGACCAGTTCCAACAACATGTCTTTGTATGTCCTTAGTTGAATTATAACTTTGTAATTGTTCTTCATTGTAATTGCTACTTTGCTTATCCAGAAGCATTAATTAGGAAACCTTGTAAATCATAAATAAGTTGTTTGTGTCATGACTAGAGTTAGTCATGTGTCGAAGTCTTTGTAATAGGTGTATTGAAAAGTGGCTTGTAATAAGTGAATTACAATTAGTGAGGGATTAAGAGTTTAATTCCTAGGTTGCATAGGTTGTAATCTAAAGATTGCTCATAGTGAAGTTGGAATCCTACTAGTGTAGGTCGTAATTTTTTTATCCCCTTGAGCAGGGATTTTTTCACATAAAAGTTCCATGTTCCATTGTTTTATTGTTGAGTTAGCTTATTCTGTGGAAACTATTATAGGACATGGTCTCTATATAGTTTGGTGGATTTAAATATTCTGTAAATTGGTATCAGAGTAGATTCCTTTTATCAGGTTGACACCTAGAAAGGATCATCATGGCTGCTCCACAAAACTTCGAAAAAGTCCAGTCAACTTACGGACCACCTAGGTTCAATGGCCAATATTATGGGTGGTAGAAGACTAGGATGCATAACTTCATCATGGCTGAAGACTCCGAGTTGTGGGATGTCATATGTGATGGTCCTTTTGTTCTTCAAAAAATGTCGGAGATCCAGCGGGAACAATGCCCAAGACAAGGAAAGAGTTCAACGATGCCAACAGAAAAGCTGTGGAGAAAATTTTTCGTGCCTAGATAATTTTGGTGTGTGGTATAGGTCCTGATGAATACAACAGGACTTCAGCTAGCCAATCTGCAAAATAGATATGGGAAGATTTACAAACAGCACACGAAGGACCTACTCAACTAAAGCAATCTAAGATTGACGTGCTCACCACTAAGTATGAGCTCTTCAGAATGAAGGATGATGCATCCATTCAAGATATGCACACTCGATTCACTTCCATCATAAATAAGCTACACGCTCTTCATGAAATCATTCCTAGAACATGATCGTGAGGAAGATTCTCAGTGTTCTTCCCAGCTCCTGGAAGAGAAAGGTGAACGCTATTACTGAAGCAAAGGATTTGCAGGCACTGACTATAGATGAGCTAGTTGGGAGTCTGAAGACCTATGAAATTAAGAATAAGAAGAAGAAGAAGAAGAAGAAGAAGAAGAAGAATGACAATAAGAGAAGAGAACCAAAGAAAGAAAAGAACCCGGTACTTAAAGCAGAAAATAATTACTTGAGTGGCGAGGATAGTGACATGGCATACTTAACCAGAAGGTTTCAGAAAATGGTTCGAAGAAATGAAGGTATACCAAAGAGGCTAGTTCAAGAAAGCCAAAATATTATGACCTCTGTCATAAGTGTGGAAAGCCACGACATTTCATCAAGGATTTCCCTCTCCTAAAGCAAGAACATTTCAAGCATAACTCTGATAAAGCAGCCAAGAGGAACCCGGTTGCTGATAATGCTTCAAAAGAAAGAACGTCTTTGACAATGTTGTGAAGCAAGCTCTTGCAGCATAGGGAGACTCCTCTAGTGACTCTGAAGAAGAAAATGATGCAGGTGACAGTTCAATGATGGCAGTTGACAGTGAAGCAAATGAGTATGACTCAATATTTTCTCTAATGGCTCAATCAGATGATGATGAAGATGATGACAATGATGAGGTAAACTTCCGAGATGTTCAGAGAAATTTGAAGTCCTACTCTCCTAAAAAAACTCATATCATTAGCTAATCTATTAATTGATGCTTACAATAGTCTTGAAAATGATAAGAATGCATTAATTATGGAGTTAGGAGATGCTGAGCAAACTAGAGATGACTTGGTAGTTTGTGTTATTAATTTGAAGGAAACAATGGATAATCTGAAAAATAAAAATGAGGTTCTAACTGAGAAAATCACTAGTGTAGAATACAAAAGAGATGATTTGATGGTAGTAGTAGTTGACTTAAAATAAACCGTTGAAAATTTTAGTTAAGAAAAAGACGCCTTAGTGGAGAAATTTGCTATTATTGAGCAACAAAGAGATGACCTCTTAGTAGTGATAGTAGACCTAAAAGAAACAATAGAGGAATTCAAAGATGAATATAGGCCTGGAAATTTTGAAAAAGGAAAGGAAGTTGCTAGTGAGGAACATATTAAGCTTGAAAACGAGTTGAATGCTATAAAAACTAGTTTGTGCTCTAATATTGAGAAAAATAAGCAGCTTCGAGTAGAATCGGAAAGAGTAAAAAGTGATATTGAAAAGTCTTATAAGTGGACTTGGTATTCGGATGCTATTACTGCCTGCCATGTACGTTGACAATGGTGGAAACAGGCAGTGAATAGGGTTTCAAAAGGAGAGAACTCCTTATAACCATCATAGAAAATATGTTACTGTACTCGATAATTGGGTGTGTACCGAGTGTGGCAACAATGGTCATTTCAAAGAAAATTGCAAAGCCAGGGTTCAGTCTCTTCAGAAAACAAGGTTTTTGCTGAAAGAGTAACTACTGAAAGAGGACATGGCGCCACTCATAAAAAGTGCATGTTACTTGCATGGACTAGAAGAGCACTTATTCATCTCTTTCCTTATTACAACGGACTAAAACTTGTTTGCGTTCCAAAATCTTACCCTTGATTTCCTTGTGCAGGGAACAATGAAATGAAACAGTCAATAATGGTACATGGACAGTGGATGCTTAAAGCACATGACTGGGAATACCATGGATTTTCTTTCACTAAAAGCCCTGCAAGGAGGGAGTGTATACTTTGGAAATGGGAAAGAGGGGTACATTCTTGGTGTTGGAAGAATTGGAAAATCACTCACTCACTCAATTGAGAACGTGTACTGTGTCAATGGTTTTAAGTACAATCTCTTGAGTTTTTCTCAAATATGTGAAAAAGGAAACAAGGTGGAGTTCGAGTTAAAGATATGAATAGTGACAAATCTCGTAACTGGTGAAGTGGTACTTTGTGGCCAAAAGTTACAAGTATATCTACGTTGCTGATTTCGAGTCCTTACAAAGTGGTGATCTGAGCTGCTTGAAAGCAGCTGTGATGCTGAACTGTGGCATATAAGGTTGGGGCATGCAATCTCCTTTGTACTGAAATCCCTGGTTTAGGAGGACCTGGTTCGTGCTCTGCCAAGTCAATGTTCAAAGGCCACAAAGTGTGTCATTCATGTGCTAGAGGAAAGCATGTAAAGTCTTCATTCAAGCCCAAGAAGGATGTCAGCACCTCAAACCCACTTGATCTCCTTCATATGGATCTATGTGGCCTTATGAGAGTGCTAAGTAGGTGAGGAAAAAGATACATCTTTGTGATAGTAGGTGACTACTCTAGATTCACTTGGACTATGTTCTTCAAAACCAAAGATGAGACCCTTTTAGTTTTTGTAGCCTTTGCAAAGAAGATTCAAGTAAAGATGGAATCAAAAGTAGCATGCATTAGATCAGATCATGGAATAAAATTTGAAGATGCTAAGTTTGATGAATTCGGCAACGAGAGTGGAATCACCCATAAATTTTCATCCCCAAGAACTCTACAGCAAAATGGAGTTGTGGAAAGGAAGAACCGAACTCTTGAAGATATGGCAAGGACAATGCTGATCAGTAGTGGGATTGCTAAAAACTTCTAGGCTGAAGCTATCAACACTGCTTGTTACTTGGTGAGCAGGTGCATGATCAGGTCTCTCTTGGACAAAACCCCCTATGAGTTCCTGAATAGAATAAAGCCTAAACTAACTCACTTAAGAATGTTTGGATGCAAATGTTATGTCCTCAACAATGGAAAGGAACAACTTGGAAAACTTGATGGCAAGAGTGATGAAAGAATTATTTTAGGGTATTCTTATCAAAGTAAAGCTTGTAAGGTATATTCAGGAGAGTGTTCATGTAGTCTTTGACGAGTCATATCCCTCATATGAGAAGAACAAAAAGGCTGATCAAGATGAAGAGCCCCTGCTGGTTCCAAGAGAGGTCATTGATATGGCAAATGGACAGGCAGACATGATGAGTCAGGTGAAGTAGACAGGTGAAGACAACGCAATTATTTCCTCACCAACTGGAGAGAAACCAGGAATTACAATCACAATCACTGAAGCTGAAGAAAAAGTGGTTGATGTAGTTCAAAGTAATACGTAGCAGAAAGATGGAGATAAGGGAATCAGTAAGGATTTCTTAGCTCCTCTATAAATAAAATTCAAGTGCCACACTTGAAATGCAAGAGCTCTCATCCTGTCGACATTATATTCACTCCTCTGGATTCAGGAGTCCAAACCAGATCAAAGCCAGAAATTCTCTTGCTTTCTCAGCATTTCACTCCCAAATAGAGCCCAAAAATATTAGGAAGCCTTTAAAGATGCATATTGGATTACAACCATGCAAGATGAGTTGCATAAATTCAAAATAAACATAGTCTGGCACCTAGTACCTAGACCCACGGATCGTACCTTCATAGGAACAAGGTGGGTATTCAATAACAAGCTTGATTAACGTGGAAACACAACAAGAAACAAGGCAAGCTAGTGGTCCATAACTACAATCAGGATGAAAGAATTGATTATGATGAGACTTTTGCTCTAGTTGCTCGTATGGAAGCCATCAGAATCCTCATAGCCTTTGCATCCCATATGGAATTCACTCTGTTCCAACTGGATGTAAAAAGTGCATTTCTAGGTGGTTTTCTCAAGGAAGAAGTCTATATAAAGCAACCACCGGGATTTGAATGTCACGAACACCCTGAATACGTGTTCAAATTAGATAAGGCGATGTATGGGTTGAAGCAGGCTCCTCGAGCTTGGTATTTTGGTTGTCAAAGTTTCTCTTAGAAAATGGTTTTGTAAGAGAAAAAATTAACAACACTTTATTTCTGAAAAAACGAAGGAGGAACCTGCTCATTGTTTAGGGTATATGTTGATGTTATCATTTTGTGGGAAATAGCTAATTCACTATGTGAGGAATTTGAATACTCATGGGAAATGAGTTTGAGATGAGCATGATGGGTGAGTTAAATTTTTTCTTGGGACTTAAAGTGAAGGAATCAACAAAAGGAACACTTATAAGTCAAGAGAAGTATATCAAGGAGCTTTTGGAGAGGTTTGACATGGAAGAATAAAAAGTGGTTGACACTCCCATTGCCACTACTACTCGACTAGATATGGATGAATCTGGCTCTTTTGCGAATAAAATAATGTATAGAGGCATCATATGATATTTCCTCTATCTTACTGCAAGTAGGCCAGATATTGTATTCAACGTGGGATTGTGTGCAAGGTTTCAGCCAAATTTCAAAGAATCTCATCTGAAGGCTGCCAAAAGAATCTTGAAATATCTTAACGGAACACATGACTTGGTTCTGTATTACTCTTTAGGTGACAATTTTAATCTTATTAGTTATGCTGATGCTGATTATGCAAGTTATCTTGTGGACATGAAAATCACATTAGGAATGGCTCACTTTTTAGGGTCATGTCTTATCTCATGGGGCACAAGAAAGAAAAATTTAGTAAAACTTTCAACAGCTAAAGCAAAATTTGTTGCATCTACCCCTGCTATGCTCAGCTACTGTCGATCAAACAACAACTGGATGACTTTGGAGTGTACACTGATTATCTATCTTTTTTGTGTGATAAAACAAATGCACTCAACATGGCCAAAAATCCAGTCTAGCATAAAAGAATTAATCACATTGATGTGAGTCATCATTTTCTCAGAAACAACATAGAAAAAGGGTTTATTTGTATGAAGCTTTGCAGCATAGAAGAACAAATTGCAGACATTTTCATCAAAGCCCTGAGTAGATAAAAATTTGAGAGAAACAGGCTGGCACTGGGCTAATAAAGCCTAATTATGAACCTGATTCCCACAGTATGGCTATGAAAGTCTCTTAAAGGTAAAATTAGCTAAACTGTTTTGTGGCCAAGTCTAACTCACTTCAATACCGTTACAGGTAGACACATATCATGATTACATAATCTGCTGAGGC
The DNA here is from genome assembly GCA_026770625.1 of Nicotiana glauca. Classification (NCBI taxonomy): domain Eukaryota; kingdom Viridiplantae; phylum Streptophyta; class Magnoliopsida; order Solanales; family Solanaceae; genus Nicotiana; species Nicotiana glauca. The sequence goes on from MU774038.1 coordinate 47,694, forward strand.
AATGCATGAGCGGTAAAACAAGGTGAAACATGTTTTGAAAGACTGGTCAGGAACCTGGTTCTTGTACCATAGGATAGTTGTCTTTTGCTTTTCTCATACATACCTCAAAATAAAAAATAAGATTGCCGCATCATCAACCTTTTCAAACTCTGAATGTCACATCTTTTTGTTCAGATTATTTCACTTCCCTCTAAAGCATTGCATCTTCCCATGTATCTGCGTCATTTCAGAACACGTTTCTCCTCCCTTCATAATTGTCATCCACCTCATTATAACCTTCTCACTTCCAAAACTTGAACCACCATCTTGCCTTCCTTAGTCTCCCCAATACATTAAAAAAATCCTTTACCATGGCTGAGGATCAAACAATTTGTGACAACCCGACCGATCGTCTTAATAATTATTGCTCTGATCCCCTATTAACTGTGTTCCCCGTATTTATTTTTGCTATCTTGATTTGCCGGGATTTTCGGTTTTAAGTTTCGGAGAGTTTTGGGACACTTAGTCACTAAATGAGAGCTTAAGTGTTGGAAAGTTGATTGTAGTCAGAAAAGTGTGAAGATGGACATAGAATGGAAATCTGATAGTTCTGTTAGATCCGTTGGGTGATTTCAAGCTTAGGGGCATGTTCGGATTGTGTTTTGGAGGCCGGTAGCTAATTTAGGCTTGAAATGCCAAAAGGTCGAATTTTGATGTTTTTGGTTCGGTAGTGAGATTTTGATATGAGGCTCGGAATGGAATTTTTGAACTTGAAGTAGCTCCGTAGTGTTAAATGTGACGTGTGTGCAAAATTTCAGGTCATTAGGACAAGGTTTGATAGACTTTTTGATCGGAAGCATTTTTTTAGTATTTTTGAGATTCTTAGGCTTGAATCTGATGAAAGATAGGTGTTTTGATGTTGTTTTGAACGTTTTGAAGGTTGGAACAAGTTTGAATGAAGTGATGGGATATGTTGGTAGGTTTGATTGAGGACCCGGGGGCCTCGGGATTATTTCAGATGGTTGATAGAAGGATTTGGGAGTTTCGAAGTTGCAGCTTCAACTGTTTTCCTGTCATAACCGCACATACGGTTTGGGTTCCGCAGGTGCGGAGACGCAAAAGCGGTTGATCAACCGCAGAAGAGGAAAATGGGAAGCTAGGCTGGAACTGTATAAACGGTAGGAATTTCTGTAAGAGCGGTACTGCATCTGCGGAGGAGGAGTCGCAGATACAGAAGATGAGTTTTAAGTTGAAGTTGCAGATGCGACCAATGTTCTGTAAAAGTGGTCCCAGGACTACAGATGTGGAAACCGTTGGGTAGAAATATGAAGTTTCTAGGGTTTGGCTTCAAAAAATGTATATTTTATTTGGAGCTCTGGAGGGAGCGATATTGAGAGGAAATTGAAGAGGAGTTCATTGGGTAATAATTATTTAACCCTTTCTAGTTATATTCCATCAATCTATATTTAGGTTCATCATTAAAATTTGAATTGGAGATGAAAAATGAGGAAAAGTTGGAAGAATGTTCTTAGAACTAAAGTTCGACTTTTGATTGGGGATTTGGGCCTAGATTTGGATAGTTCTAGTATGTATGAACTCGTGAGAGTATGAGGATTCTGAAAATATAAATTTTACCCAATTTAGGCTTACCTAGTCATGGAGACCAAGTGTCGTCACGATGGTTCACGGAGGGCAAACCGGGGTCATGACAAGTTGGTATCAGAGCTCTAGGTTCATAGGAGTCATGAAACACAAGCCGGTTTATTAGAGTCTCGCTGATAGGTATGGAGACGTCTGTACTTATCTACGAGAGGCTATGTAACTATTAGGAAAATTCCATTTCATTTGATTTCCTTGTCGTGCGAGATTTTGACATCATAATTCTAAACTTTTGTCTTCTATTCTCTCACTGATTGTGAGGACACATGCTACCCGATATGATTAGGCACCCGCGCCCTCTACTGCAGCCGTCAGAGGCCGGGGCCAGGGCCGGGGTAGAGGCCGAGGACGCGCACGTAGTGCAGCTAGGGCACATGCGTGAGCTGCCATCAAGGAGCCACCAGCAGTGCCTATCGGAGTCCAGGCACCTGACACACCTACTGCTACTACCGCGCCAGCACTTCAGAAGACTGGCACAGTTCATAAGCATGTACACCACTTTGGCTCAGGCAGGGTTGCTTCCCCTTACTACAGCTGCATTCCAGGCCGGAGGAGGAGCACAGACTCCCGCCACTCGCGCTCCTGAGTAGCGAGTGCATGTTAATTAGGTCCCAAAGATTATTCCTGTGCAGCCTATAGACCTAGGCCATCCCAAGTACAGGGAAGCGACTTCAAATGATGAGCAGCGGAGACTTGAGAGGTTCAAGAAGTATGATCCTCCTGTATTCAGTGGGTTAGCATCAGAGATGCGTGGCACGTCGAGTTTCAGCATATCCATCAGGGTGCTATGACTGTCTCGGAGTATGGTCTCTGTTACACTAGCTTGGCTAGACATGCACCAGCCTTGGTTTCTACTGTTCACAAGATGGTTCACTTGTTTATTGAGGGGCTTATTCCCGGTATCAGGTCTAGCATAGCTCGTGTGTTGGAGATGGATATTCCTTATCATCAGGTTGTAAGCATTGCTAGGAGGATTGAGGTTATGCATGCTAGAGAAAGCGAGAAGATGGAGGCTAAGAGTTCTCGAGAGTCGGGCCATTTCCCTAGCTGCAGGTCGTCATGGTAGGGGTTATACGAGTTTCCCTGTTCATTCAGCTCTTCCAGTAGCCAGTAGTGCTCCAGCTCCTCATAGGCCTCAAGAGCCCTATTATGAACCTCCTATTTCTAGCGCGCCTCCTGCGTAGGGTACTTTCAGAAGTCAGTCCAGCAGACCTGGCCCGAGCTAGTCATAGCCACCACATCCTCCTAGAGCTTTTTTGAGTGTGGTGACACATGCCATATGATGAAGGACTGCCCCAGACATGGGAGGGGTGCACCTCCATAGACTTCCCAGCCACAGCGTGCCCCGTAAAGTTCTCAGGCTATGGTTATAGCTCTAGTTGCTACCCCACCCGCTCAACCAGCATGGGGTAGAGGTCGGGGAGGTAGAGGTAGCCCTAGAGGTGGGCCAGGCCCGATACTATGCCCTTCCTACCCGTACCGAGGTTGTTGCACCAGATTTTGTCATCACAGGTATTATACTGGTTATTCACAGAGATGCAATGGTTCTATTTGTTCTAGGATCCACTTATTTTTATGTGTCTTTTTATTTTGCTCCGCATATGGGCATATTTCGGGACTCTTTGGGTTCCTCTATTTATGTTTCTACACTTGTGGGAGATTTTTTTGTTGTGGATCGTGTTTATCGGTCGTGTTTGGTTGCTCTTAGTATTTTTGAGACCACAACTGACTTATTGTTGCTCAGCATGGTAGATTTTGAAATTATCATGGGCATGGACTGGTTGTCGCCCCATTATGCTATTCTTGATTGTCACACCGAGATCGTGATGTTGGCTATGCCAGGTATGTCATGTGTTGAGTGGTGGGGTACTTTAGATTATACTCCCAGTAGATTTATTTCTTTTCGTAAAGCTCATCGTATGGTTGAGAAGGGGTGTGACGCGTATTTAGCTTATGTGAGAGATGTCCGTATTGATACCATTTCAGTTGATTCAATTCTAGTAGTACAGGACTTTTCTGATGTGTTTCCAGCTGATCTTCCAGGCATGCCGCCTGATAGAGATATTTGTTTTGGCATTGATCTGTTGTCGGGCACTCAGCCCATTTCTATTCCTCCGTATCGTATGGCTCCTCCTGAGTTGAAGGATTTGAAGGATCAGTTGTAGGAATTACATGATAAGGGCTTTATTTGACCTAGTGTATCACCTTGGGGTGTTCTATCTTGTTTGTAAAAAAAAAGGATGGTTTTATGCGTATGTGCATTGATTATCGCCAGTTGAACAAGGTTACAATGAAGAACCGTTATCCTTTTCCTCGTATTGATGATCTGTTTGACCGGCTTCAGGGCGCACAGGTGTTTTCTAAGATTGACTTGCGCTCAAGTTATCATCAGTTGAAGATTCGGGAGCTAGATATCCGGAAGACTTATTTCAGGACTCGGTATGGTCATTACGAGTTTCTTGTTATGTCATTTGGGCTGACCAATGCCCCAACAGCCTTTATGCATTTGATGCACAGTGTATTCCAGCCATATCTTGACTTTTTGTCATGGTCTTTATTGCTGAAATTCTGGTGTTTCTCGGAGTCGAGAAGATCATGATCAGCATATGAGGACAGTGCTTCAGACTTTGAGGGAAAAGAAGTTACATGCAAAGTTCTCAAAATATGATTTTTGGTTGGATTCTATGACATTCTTAGGCATCGAATGAGGGTATTCAGGTGGATCCGAAGAAGGTAGAGGCAGTGCATAGTTGGCCTAGACCATCCTCAGCTACAGAGATCCAAAGTTTTCTCAGTTTGGCGTATTACTACCATCATTTTGTGGAGGAGTTTTCATATATTGCAACCCCTATGACCAGACTGACGCAGAAGGGTGCTTTATTCAAGTGGACAGAAGAGTGTGAGGCGAGCTTTCAGAAGCTCAAGACAGCTTTGACTACGGTGCCAGTTTTGATATTACCTATAGGTTCGGTGTCTCCTCTGGTCTATTGTCATGCCTCGAGGATCGGTCTCGAAGCGATGTTAATGCAGGATAGTAGGGTGATTGCCTATGCGTCTAGATAGTTGAAGGTACATGAGAAAAATTACCCAGTCCACAACCTTTATTTAGCTGCCATTGTTCACGCCCTAAAGATTTGGCGCCATTATTTATATGGCGTGCCTTGTGAGATTTATACTGACCATCGTAGCATGCAACACTTGTTCAAGCAAAAGGATCTAAATTTGCGCTAGAGGAGGTGGTTAGAGTTACTGAAGGACTATGAGCACCAGAGACTGTGTGGGTTGCGTCAGCAGATAGAGATTCTGGAGTGGAAGTGGGAGCGGATCACCATGGAGTTTGTAGTTGGGCTCCCGTGGACTTTGAGAAGGTTCGATACTATTTGGGTGGTTGTGGATCGATCGACCAAGTCCGCTCACTTTATTCCTGTGTGTACTTCTTATTCTTCGGAGCGGTTGGCGGAGATCTATATCCGGGAGATTGTTCATCTGCACGGTATTCCAGTTTCCATCATTCTAGATAGGGGTACTCAATTCATATCATGGTTTTAGAGGGTGTTCAGCATGAGTTGGGTACTCGGGTAGTGTTGAGTACAACATTTCACCCTCAGATGGACGGACAGTCCGAGCGCACTATTCAGATTCTTAAGGATATGCTCTATGCGTGCGTGGTCGAGTTTGGAGGGTCTTGGGATCAGTTCTTGCCATTGGCAGAGTTTGCATACAACAACAGTTATCAGTCCAACATTCAGATGGTACCATATGATACTTTATATGGTAGGCGGTGTACATCTCTGGTGGGTTGGTTCAAGCTGGGTGAGGCTAGATTATTGGGCACATACTTAGTTCAAAATGCTTTGGAGAAGGTTAAGGTGATTCAAGATAGACTCTGTATAGCTCAATCTAGACAAAAGAGATATGCGGACCGGAAGGTTCGTGATGTTTCCTATATGGTTGGAGAGCGGGTCCTGCTTCGGGTTTCGCCTATGAAGGGCATTACATGATTTGGGAATAAAGGGAAATTGAGTCAGAGGTTTATTGGCCCTTTTGAGATATTGAGGCGTGTTGGGGAGGTTGCTTATGAGCTTGCCTTACCTCCTGCTTGGCAGGAGTTCATCCAGTATTTCATGTTTCGATGCTCCGGAGGTATCACGGTGATACATCGTACGTGTTGGATTTCAGTTCAACCAAGTTGGACGAGGATCTATCGTATATTGAGGAGCCAGTGGCTATATTGGATATGTAGGTTAGAAAGCTGAGGTGAAAGAGCATTGCGTCAGTAAAGGTTCAGTGGCGGGGTCATCCGACCGAGGAGGCGACCAAGGAGACTGAGCAGGATATGTGCAACCCTTGCCCTCATCTTTTCACTACTTCAGGTATGTCTCCATGCTCGTTCGAGGACAAATGAATGGTTAAGTGTAGGAGGATGTGAAGACCCGGGCGGTCGTCTTAATAATTAATGCTTGATCCTGTATTAACTAGTTTCCCCGTGTTTATTTATGCTATCTTGATTTGTCGGGATGTTCGGTTTTAAGTTTTGGAGAGTTTTGGGACACTTAGTCCCTAAATGAGAGCTTAAGTGTTGCAAAGATGACCATAGTTAAAACATAGTGAAGACGGCCTCGGAATGGAAATCTGATGGCTCTTTTAGCTCTATTGGGTGATTTTAGGCTTAGGGTTGTGTTCAGATTGACTTTTGGAGGCCCGTAGCTAATTTAGGCTTGAATGCCGAAAGGTCAAATTTTGAAGTTTCTGGTTCGGTAGTGAGATTTTGATCATAGGGTCGGAATGGAATTCCGAAAGTTGCAGTAGCTCCGTAATGTTGAATGTGGCATGTGTGCAAAATTTCAAGTCATTTGGACGTGGTTTGATAGACTTTTTCAAGTAGCTCCGTACTTTTAGAGTTTTTGGGATTCTTAGGCTTGAATCCGATGAAAAATAGGTGTTTTGTTGTTGTTTGGAGCGTTCCGAAGGTTTGAACAAGTTTGAATGAAGTTATGGGATATGTTGGTAGGTTTGGTTGAGGTCCTAGGGGCCTCGGGATGATTTCAGATAGTTGACAGAAGGATTTTGGAGTTTTGAAGTTGCAGCTTCATTGTTTTCCTATCATAACCGCACATGCAGTTTGGGTTCCGCAGGTGCGGAGCCGCAGAAGCGGTGGGTCAACCGCAGAAGTGGAAATGGGGAAGCTAGGCAGGAACAACAGAAGCAGAAGGAATTTCTGCAGGAGAAGTACCGCACCTGCGGAGGGGGAGTCGCAAATGCGGAAGATGAGTTTTAAGTAGAAGTCGTAGATGCGACCAATATTCCGCAAAAAGGGGACCGCAGATGCGGAAATATCTAGGCCAAAATATGAAATTTCGAGGGTTTGGTTTCAAAAGTTGGAAATTCCATTTGAAGCTCGGGAGAGGGCCATTCTGAGAGGAAATTGAAGAGGAGATCATTGGGTAATTATTTAACTCTTTCTAGTTATATTCCATCAATCTATAGTTAGTTTCATCATTTAAATTCGGATTGGAGATGAAAATTGGGGAAAAGTTGGAAGAAAGTTCTTAGACCTAAAATTTGACTTTTGATTGGGCATTTGGCCTTAGATATGGATAATTTTGGTATGTATGAACTCGTGAGAGTATGAGGATTATGAAAATATAAATTTTACCCGATTCTGAGACGTTGGCCCGAGGGACATTTTGGTTATTTTACCTAATTTTGTGTATTAGCTTAGAATTTAATTTAGAATCAGTTAGTTGAGGTGTTATTTACAATATGCTATTTAATTTAATAGATTTGGACTATTTGGAGTCGAGTACTCATGGCAAAGACGTGGTTTCGGATTGATTTTGAGCTGGTTCGAGGTAAGTGGCTTGCCTAACCTTGTGTAGGGGACCTTCCCCTTCGTATTTGATATATTTGATATATTTGATATTTGATATGTCTTATACATGAGGTGACGAGTGCGTACTTGTGCTAATGGTTGGAAATCTAATTTTTATTAAGTAATTTACTAGTATCTCTTCTTTCCTGTTTTATTACTTGCACTATTAAGCCTGTTTTTAGCATAGGAAAGTATGTCTATGTGATTCAATTGCCTTATTTGTTCAACCGCTTTACCCAAATTCTGTGCAACATGCTAGGCTAGACTATTTGTTTGCCTTAATATGAAGTTTTGACATTTTTGAGTATTTTCTCCTGTTGTTGCTGTGTATTTACATTGGGACTACAGATGTGGGATTCCGGTAGCTCCCCTTTGTTTGTTTACATTTGGGACTACGGATGTGGGATTCCGGTAGATGCCCCTGCACAGTTATATGGAACTACGGGAATACACCCAGTAGATTCCCCCAGTACTGGGTATTTATATTTGGGACTACGAAACGAGATTTGGATAGATCCCTGAGTACTATGAGCTGGACTACAGGACGGTATCCCGGAAGACTTATCGGATATGTATATTTAGTACTACAGGACGGCATCGTGAAAGATCCCCGATTGATATTATTGGTGTTGAGATGTATTACCTTCTATGTTTACGTTGCATCTGTATAGTTATTGTTGTCCATTATATCCTGTGTTACTTTTACTCCTGTAATTACTTATACTGCTCTGTTCTACACTGTCGAACTTTATCTTATATCTAACCTCTGTAGGGCCCTGATCTTCCTCGTCACTACCCAACTGAGGTTACGCTTGGCATTTACTAAGTACCGTTGTGTACTCATGCCCTTTCTGCGCATGTTTTTCATGTGTAGATCCAGGTACTACGACTCAGTCCTATCATCCTTGAGGCGAGGCGACTGCTCCAGATACTACGAGGTATATCTGCCCTATCCACAGACCGAGGAGTCCTTTTCTATTCTCACTTTAAAATATTAGCCCTTATGTATTTTCTATTATTTGTTAGACATTCAGGAGTTAGAGCTATGTAGTATTCTTAGCTTATAATTCGTGGTTTTCGGGTCTTGGAAATATGTATTGGTTTTGAGAGTTAAATATTATGTATGCCGAACGACACTTTTAAACGCTATTTATTACTTTATCTCTATTTTAAATTGTTTTATTTCCAGCAAAACTTGGTTTTCTTCCGCAATTTAGTCTTACCTAGGCGTGAAGACTAGGTGCCGTCACAATGGTTCACGGAGAGCGAAATGGGGTCATGACACAATTCTTCCTATGACTGATGAGAAAAGTCGAGTCTTCTCCTGTAGAAACCCCACTAGTCATCCCTTCTTCCATTGATGTTCCAATAGAAAAAACTAAACCGGTTTCTCCTTCACTTTCCACTCCTCTCTCAACTCCTCTGACTCTACTCCTTCTCTAAGTGTTGAGAACGCAGACAACCCTAAGAATGAAAGCATTCCTCTATTGTTTCCTGAGACACTTAAATAACAGAGTAAAGATGATATTGCAATTCCAAAAGAAAAACAGATGGAGTCTCCATCTGTAGTAAAAGTTTCATCGATAAGTCTTAAAAGTGCTAAAGCCACTAAGGAAAGTTCTGACTCTACAAGTACTCCTGTCTCTTTTGTTGTTGCTCCTATAGAACCCCGAGAGAGGGAAACCATAGAAAATATATTGGCCATTGCTGCTGAGGGGATAATGAGTGAGGAAATTTCTAGTGTGCCTGAGTCTCAGGGGGAAGAGGCTCAGCCCTTAGTAGGAGAAGGAATATTGGTTCCTTTTGAATAGCCGGCACCAGAAGAGACTAGTAGGACCCCTATTGATGGACCTGACCCTCTCCCGAGGAAAGAGGTTAGGAATCATTTTCCCATGTTAGTTTTGACCCTGCTCCTTCTATGATGTTGTGCTGAGTGCGTTCTTTAAGGTAAGGAGGACAATAGCAACTCCTGAGCCATCTTCCAAGCAACCTACCACAAGGTTGCAGAAAAAGGAGGCTCTTGAGTCTGCTTTCAAGAAGAGTAATAGAAGTAACAGGAAGAAGAATAAAAGGCTAGTCAAGTATGGTTAAGTTATTTGTGATAATAATATTCAGTTGTATAAGTTGATGGCAAAGCCCCAATGGAACCAAGTTCGTTGGTCAAGAACTCTCAGAAAAAAGGCACTCTACTGAGAGTCCTTCAAAAGATGTTAATGAAACACCAAGTGAGAAGTCAGTGAAGGATAGTGGCAAGTCGAAATTAGTGGAAGTAGAGGAGTCTGTCTGATAAGGATGTTCAAGTGAAGTTTAGTGGGAAAGTTAAGTCTAGTGGAAAGTTTGTGAAAATGAAATTGGAAGATGTTAAAGAACACGATTTGGTTATGAAAGCAAAGAGTGGTAGCACCATTGTCAAAGAGAGATTGAGGTATCAGAAAGTGATGTGTGGTCGTACTTTTGACCATGAAATCTTGGAGATGGCAGGCATGCATCAAGTGTTTGAGAAAGTTGAGTTTCAACAATGGGCACACCTATTCAAGGTGGATGTGCCCAAAGTATATGTGGAAAAGGTTCAAAGTTTCTATGCAGACCTCTTTATTATTCAATCTGATCATATTTGCGCACTGGTTAATGGTGTAGACATGGTTCTGGATTTTGCTTTGTTAGGAGAGATACCCAAAGTTCCTGTTAAAGGTCTATTTTCTATTAGAGATGCATGTGGCTCAAACTTTAGGTGTGCTATAGTTAAGGAGAGAGCAGTGCAGCAAGGGAAACAGGTGCATAAAAAAGCCTTGCTTCCTATTTATCAGCTGCTTTTTGAGTTGCTGAACAAGATTTTGCTTCCTCACGTTGAGAGGAGGTCCATCACATCCAAGGCTAATCTGTATCTGATGGAGGAAGTGGATGGGTTCCAAACTATTAATCTGCCAGTCATCATGATTGAGCATATGCAAAAAGGTGGCAGAATTCGAAGGCGGGAACCATGGTCTCCCTTATGGATTTCTCATTGCGTGAGTGTCCAAATATTTCAAAGTACCTTTGGGACAGCCTAAAATGAGGACCAAGAAGAAGACTTTCTCTAATACTACACTAGAGGAGTGTGAATGTATCAACAAAAGTGGAGGGTTAGGCATCCCTTCAACGATCACCTACCTCATAAATGCTCAAAATTGTGCTACTAAAGATATCCGAATGTTGAAGGCTCAAAATGCCATATTAGAGACTTAGCTCAGTCAGGCCCAAGAGGATCCAAGGTCTTCCAGTACCTCAAATGCAGAGGTTGCTCGTCTAACTAAGGAAAAGGATGATCTCAGGAAACAGATTGAGAACCCGAGGGAGAAAGTGCTCGCTTAGCAAATGCCTGCCAATGCTTGGATAGATCTTATTCTCATCACTCTTGCTGTCTCTTCCAAGTCCTCTTCCTCTAGTGTCCCCTCGGCTTATTCCTCAGTAACCAGTGTCTAGGTCTGTCTCTCTTACCAGTGTTTTGATGATGTTGTGGTGGTTTCTTTTGCATTTATTTTTGGTTTGTGGATGGAACTCACAAGTACTGCTCTCGTGTAAATAGTCTAAATATGTTTCGTTGTTTAATGAAAACTCTCTTTCTTTTGCTACAAATGCATATATTTTTCTACTTCTCTTTTCTATCATATTTGTGTGCATAAAAGTGGCATGAGTTAACTACTTTGGACTTCTTTATGCTATTTGCTTGGTTGCATATATTTAATGATTCCAAAAGGGGGAAAATTAATTGAAGAAGCAGTGGACTGATTAAAGGGGAAGGACAAACTCGAGGGAACTTATGAAAATCCTATTGCATTATCTGGTTTCATTGCTCTATTTAGGATTATCAAATTTTAAGTTTATCATCATCAAAAAGGGAGAAATTGATGGGCTTACAGTACCTTATCTTTATGTTTTGATGATCTAACAAACTTATTGTCAAGAACCAGATAAGGAACCTGATACACACTTGGTACACAGCTCAAACATCTGACTCAAGTTAATATGAGTTGCTATGACTTCAGAAGATAATGAATCAACTCAGGGACCTGATCCCCTTGAGTTCCCCTATCAATAGTACGAAGCCAACTCTCTATAGCTAGAAAGTGACTACCTGCACTGTACACGCAAACAGTAAAACACAGTGCAACAATCACTCTCATTGGGAAGGAGTTTGTACCAACTAAGTGATTGCATCATTCAAGTGATGTCATCAAAAAAAACTTGAGTTTTGATTCAGGCACTCCAAGCATCCGATAATCAAGCATTCAATTCTCAAGTGCATCAAAAATAAAGTACAACACTGCTATAAACCAGTTCCTACAACAAGTCTTTGTATGTCCTTAGTTGAGTTCTAACTTTGTAATTGTTCTTCATTGTAGTTCCTACTTTGCTTATCTAGAAGCATTAATTAGTAACCCTCGTAAACCATAAACCATAGTGTTTGTGTCGTGACTAGAGTTAGTCATGTGTTGAAGTCTTTGTAATAGGTGTATTGCAAAGTGGCTTCTATTAAGTGCATTACAAGTTAGTGAGGGGTAAGAGTTTAATTCCTAGGTTGCATAGGTTGTAATCTAAAGATTGCTCATAGTGAAGTTAAAATCCTACCAGTATAGATCGTGGTTTTTTTATCCCCTTGAGGGCATTTCCAACCCTTGCACAATTTGTTTTACACCAAAATAGTGTAAACACCAAAATGGTGCAAAGTAACTTCAACCCATTACATTATATTTTACACCAAAAAAGAATATTCCTTTTATATTCTTCTCTCTCTTCTATATTATATTATTTTCTTTATAAAACAAATCCTTTATTTTTTCTTTTTTATATATTTGTCCCATATAATCCATATTTCTTTCTTATATAACAATTTAATATAAAATTATTTTATACTAATTTTTAAATAATATAATTATAATAAAATATTATACATTATACGTATTAATGTATAATTCAAATAAAAATTAAATTGTTGATAAGATATAATTAAATAAATATCACGTTATGATATAACTTATTTTAATTTTTACATAAATATTCAACTTACATGATTAGTATGTTGCTCCCATAAATGCTTTATTAATGCATTACAAAGTGCAAAATGAGCATCTTTGTCCTTTGATGGGTTTTCAATGTCTTTGCCTTATGCTTCTTATGTTTTGATGATCTAACAAACTTGTTGTGAAAAACAAGATAGAGAACCTGACCCAAATTTCAACTGTCCTGGTCCAAGTCTGAAAATCAGCAAATGAATGAACGACCACAGGGAGGAACACAACAGAGACCTGGTGACCTGGTTTGTTAGGGTTCTCCGAAAGAAGTACAAGTCAGTGACTATCCACAATCATTATAAAGAGGAAAATTATAGGGGTCTAGTCCCTTAAGGTTGTCTAGTAGAAGTACAAGTCAACTGAACAACTGCAACGTAACAGTAGAAGGTGACAATCTCGCAACTATTACATAAGAGGAACACAACTGGGACCTGGTCTGTTAGTGTTCTCTAATAGAAGTACAAGTCAACTATCTAGCTAGAACGCAACTGCATAGAAGTGATTGTGCAGACAGTACATCGGTCACTTCCCATTGGGAAGAAGCATATATCAAGAATAAACATCACAATCTATTGTGATATCTTTTGTGATATAACAACATGGTGCAAGATACAACACCTTTGTGCATTCAGTGATATTCACTTAAGCATAACAGTGTTTATCCGGCATTGAATTCATTGGTGTGTCAAGAAAAAGAAGACAGCTTCACTAAGGATCAATTTCATAATGAGTTTATGTACATCCATAGTTGAGTTGTAATCTTGAATATTTTCTCTTCATTGTATTTCCTAGTTTGCTTTCTTAGAAGATTTCTTAGGAAAAAACCAAAAATTCGTAAACTTTCGAATTTATGTTGTGACTAGGAATAGTCATAACTTTAAAGCTTTTGTAACTAGGATAGTTATAAAGTGGCTTGTGGTGAGAGCATCACAAGTTAGTTGAAGTCTTTGTAATATGGTTATTACAGAGTGGATTGTAATAAGGAGATTGCAAGTTAGTGAAGTTAAAAGCCTACAAGAGTAGGTCGTGGTTTTTGGATCCCCTTGTGTGGGATTTTTCCACGTGAAAATCCCTTGTCTTCTATACTTTCAGTTTCTATAGCATTCTCAGCATCATCTCATATACGACCAGGTATACTATAGTTTGGTAGACTCATATAAACGAACATCCTTAATGTTTTTGGGCCGAGCTAAAAAATGTTCAAATCTATAATTTTCATCTACTACCATTTGTACTCTTGGAGTTGGACCTTCCCAAGCATCTTGAATTGGTGCATTAGGATCACGTTTAATCATGTTGTGAAACACTATTCACACACCAAAATGGAGTAAGAAATGATATTGCACTGGAGCAAAAAATACCAAATCTGATACTATAATGGTGTTTGGTTTCAAAATTGGTGTTGGGTTGGAGATGGTCTAAGCAGGGATTTTTCCATGTAAAAGTTCCATGTTCCATTTACTTACTGTTGAGTTAGCTTATTCTGTGGAAATATTATAGAACTTGGTCTCTATATATGTCACGACCCAAACCCCGCACTAGTCGTGATGGCATCTCTCGTGAAGACAAGGACAGTCAACTAACCCAACTCGTCTCTTTCAAAATAATTAAGTATAAATGAACAGCAAAAATATGACTTAATGATATTAATTAATGAAATTACAACCCAACACAGCCCTAATCAGGGCGTCTCAATTCACGAGCATATATAAGAATGTAATTCCACTTTACAAGTCTAGAAATATACTGAACAGGAATAATGAATAACATAGAACGACAGTAGTGCTGCAAACGCTGGCAGTCACTGCGCTAAACCTCTACAACTCTACCTCCACGCAGCCATTACCCGCTACCGGGTGAATAAATACCTGCAACTGCACACAAGGTGCAGGGAGTAAAGTGAGTACTCCAAATCAGTGAGTAATAAAGGTAAATAACAGCTGAGCAGTAAGAAATCACGTAAAGCAACTAACATGTTGTATAGAAGCCGGGTACAATTCTCTGAGAAATAGTGAAAACTGTGAAATCATTAGAAATATCTTGGCTCAGTTTAAATCTCTTTTGAAAATGACCCTTTCAACAATTTCAAAATGATTTCAAAACAGTTAGTGCTGATAAACACAGAAAAATCCTCCCCTCGGGCACAAATACCACAATTTAACAGGTAAAAAGGCAAATAAATATACAAGATGCGCACATAAAGTTCGCCCCTCGAGCAACATCTCAACACAGTACCATCCCCTCGGGCTCACTCTCAGAAACACTTTCAGACCCTCGGGATCTCTCTCTCAGATAATTCTCATAACAGTATCATATAGTAACCGTTACGACGTGCAGGCTGATCCACATCTCGCTATGGCATGCGGCCCGCTCCATTTATTTATCATTAGCTGCGCTCACTAGGGTGTGCAGACTCCGGGAGGGGCCCCTTACGGCCCAAGCGCAATATTAAGCCACCTCGTGGCATATAAAAAAAGGCCCGAAAGCCTTCTCACATCACACTCGAGGCCTGAAAGCCTCCTCACATAACACTCGAGGCCTGAAAACCTCCTCACAATACACTCGAGGCCTGAAAGCCTCCTCACAATACACTCGAGGCCTAAAAGCCTCCTCACATCACTCAACATATCCTCACATATGTCCCTCGGCCTCACTCAGTCGAGAAAACATCATAAGCCCCTCGGGCATCAATAAAATAGTAGTGTTCAGCCCAAATAACAGTGGAAAATATCATTTAAGTCTCAAAGTTCAGTTAAAATGGATGAGTTTGTAAAACAGTATAATCAACAGGACTGAGTTCAAGTAGTATGTCAAATAGTGAGGAAATAGGGATAAAATCCCCGAAGGGTTCAAATAATTGGCACGAAGCCCAAATATGGAAATAACCCCAAATCATGATAATATCAAATAAGTTTCAGTCAAATACACGTTAAAATCAACAATCGGGACGGACCAAGTCACAATCCCCAACGGGCTCTACCCCACCCTCGCTATCCGGCATGTAAGTCACATCAATATAGAACTACTGTGTGCAAATCCAGGGTTTCAAACCCTCAGGATATCATTTACAATCATTACTCACCTCGAACTGGTGAAATCTCTAGCTTGCGATGCCTTTTCCCATCAGATCGGCCTCCACGCGCGTCAAATCTATCCAAAATCAGAGCGAATACATCACAATAGGCTAAGGGAACATAACCCAATTGAAACGTATCGAAAAACATCAAATATCACGAAATTTGCCAAAACCCGAGCCCCGTGCCCACTTCTCAAAAATAAGAAAATTTAACATCAATGGATTCATTATCTCTCTATCAGTCTATACATATAAA
Organism: Nicotiana glauca; assembly: GCA_026770625.1. Classification (NCBI taxonomy): domain Eukaryota; kingdom Viridiplantae; phylum Streptophyta; class Magnoliopsida; order Solanales; family Solanaceae; genus Nicotiana; species Nicotiana glauca. The sequence goes on from MU774038.1 coordinate 63,587, forward strand.
ATTTACCAAAATCAGAGTCCAAATGACCCCTCAAATTTCCATTTCAACTCTCTTAAGTTTCAAGCCCTAATCACCATTTTTGCCTATTTATTCCTTGAGTTTTCAGTCTAAATTCATGTATTTGCCCCATAAAATCATGGTTTAAGTTCAAGAATCCTTACCTTATCGAAACCATTGAAACCCTCTCCAAAATCGCCCAAAAACTCTCCAAGTCCGAAGTGAAATATGTTACTCTATCAAAATTTAGCGAAGATGAATTAAATATTTCTGTCCAGCAGAGACCGCTTCTGCGACTTCCGCTTCTGCGGTCTCCTTCTGCTTCTGCGGAAATTCCCATAATCCAAAAACCCGCTTTTGTGACTTAAATCCCGCATCTTCGGCTTCGCAGATGCGGCTTCCCAACCGCTTCTGCGAAAACAGCGCCCAAGTCCCATCATCGCTTCTATGGTCCAATCTTCGCACAAGTGAGACCGCTTCTGCGGTCCAAGCTTCGTAGAAGCGAAAACACCAGTGTTGCAGCAGACTTAGCAACATGCAAAATTCCAAAACTCTCCGTTTAACCATCCGAACTCACCCTGAGGCCCCCGGGACCTCAACCAAAAATACTAATGCATCATACAACATTATTAAAACTTGTTCCAATCATAAAAATTCATCCAACAACACTAAAATCATCAATTCTCATCGAATTCAAGCCTAGGTTCTTCTAAAACGTCCGAAATACACATTCGATCAAAAACCCAACCAAATCACCTCCAAATCACCTGAAATTTCACACACACATCCCAAATCATCTAACGAAGCTACTGCGACTCTCGAAATTCTATTCCGACTCTCGGATCAAATTCTCACATATCAACCGTAATTGGCCAAAATACTAACTTCGCCAATTCAAGACTGATTCTACACCGGACCTCCAAAGTCACTTCCGATCATGCTCCTAAATCACAAATCATCCCCCGAAGCTAACCGAATCATCGAAATCCACATCCGAGCCCTCTAACTCATTGGTCAACATCCAGTTGACTTTTCCAAAACAAGCCTACCTTAAAGAGACTAAGTGTCTCATTTCCTTCCAAGAATCAACCCAATTCAACTCGTTCTCACAAGACACTGATAATGAAGCATAACGAAGCAGAAAATGGGGGGAAATAGAGAGGTTCTCACGAGATGACAGGTTGGGTCGTCACATCCTCCCCAACTTAAACAAACGCTCATCCTCGAGCGTACCCATAGTTGCTCTAGAAGTCACCAATAGCTAAATAACTTTGCCATGCATATACCCGGGGGTGATCCCACGTCACCGTATCTCGCATAGGTATGTTAACACAACATAGCTGAATTTTCACAATCCATCTAGTCCATAAACCATAGAACCACATTGCACTTTCCAAAATCATACACAAGATCAGAACCTCACATCTATACTCAAAAATAAGCCAGAACCAGCTGTAATAACCCATACCTGCAACCTCAGGTGCAATCATATGATATACTACATAACCCAAACACTCGAAATGATAACTTCTATTCACAACAGTTGCCCACAACACCCGAATACCGGTAGAAAACCTCTTATCAACTAAGTTCTTATTCCAACACTTCCATATACTGCCCACGATAAATGAAACACGCAAGAAACCGTAACCATTTTCTGAGATCAACCATTCATGAAGCCACTTCCCTTTTAACTAATACCACTGCAGATTTCGAGCTGAACTTCGATATTATCCTTCCAACAAGCTGAAACCAAATACGTTCGTATCCATCAGTGACCCCAACGATCACCTCGAATCCAACACACCACTTTGGTACTATGACACCTCAAACAAACCTAAGCCATGACTTGCATAATACGCGCACCAATAAGAAACGGTCTGAACATACTCAAATCATGAAAAATGACTCAAACGAAAGAGATGTACCTCAAGCTCATCAGTACCATCACAACACAAGGCTGAGACCCCGTCTCACATCATAGAAATAGAACACCTGAATCTACCCCGAAAGGTCATATCTCCACGTGGCCTCACTACAATGCGTGATCATATCCAAACACTGTTACACATGAAACACCTCAAGTCACTATGCTCAAAATCGACAGCCAAGTACAATTTGATGTCTGGAACCCAAGCAAATCATTACACCCATGGTGAAACAAATAACATACGCCATGCAAGCATGATAGAACATAACTGGTACGACAATCACCGAGCAACACTCAACTACTCTTCCCGCTCGACTTTCACTATGAATCCCCAATAGAACCGCACCACATGTGCCCATAACCAACGAATCATAATGTCTCGCAGCACAATAGCAACTCATAGATCTCCCCAGATCAATAACAAGCTCACTAACGATCAAATCAACATATCCCTCAATAATAAAATTTCGGGGCCAACCAAGCCGACTCAAGCTAGAATACACATCCACATTGACCTGCCAGCGAACCAGTCATCCAGGAAGCCTGAAGCTGCTCCTTTCACCACTACAGCTCCTACTAGGGCTATACGATATGGTTCCCGACACCAAATCAATACCGAAATCCACAACCTCATCTGGCGACATGTCCGACCATAAGAAATACATCCGAAAAGTCTCTCAACTCTGGAACTGAATGAATGGTAGAAACCTCTGCACTGACATCCATCGCGAAGGCCCAATTAAGAAAAACAACCCTTCCCAGCCGTCCGCTTGTCTTTGAAATATAAGCCACTCTGCTAGAACATAATCTGACGGACCTCGCCACTCAATCCGTGGTGTTTCTGTCACAGCCCATAACGCAATAGTCCAGAATAACCCAACACTGAGACAACCAGTCTACACCCCAACATCATATCAGAATCTAACATACCACATCATAGCCTGAATATGAGAACTTTCGTCTCCATATACACCCAGCACATGATTCATCATATCCGACCCCAATTTCGCCGTCCGAACACATGCCACATATTCAATACCCGATCATCCCACGATAGATAGTCTAAAATTTCCTTGTGCCACCAAGCAACCCAATATCACCAGTCGACGCAACAAGAAAGTGCCGCAATACTACCGAAGTATCATCAGTTAAATCACATTACCCTTTTCCAAGACAAATACTCTCGTCAAATCACTTCCAATTAGCAATACCATTTCCTTGATTACCTGAGCTACCCGTTGCCTAAGAATTTTATGAACTTCTTTTCAGAACTAAACTGTAAGTCATCAAGCCAAGAACTTCCACTGATCCCATTTGGAAGAAAATCATTACACATCCCGTGCTCCGCATTCCAATAGAAAATATACATCTCCAAACCACAATAAAACCTAACAAGAACCCTCTCATAATTCCATTTGCACAAGCTAAATTGGCAGGACTGAATCCTTCTATCCAAACCAAACTAAGCAAGCTATCAGAATTCAAGAGCTTTGCTGCAAAATAACTGTAAGGGCTCACTACCTCGAACACATACAAAGAAATTAATCATATCCTTATCATACTAATTCGGTCTACTATCAAGCTATTCCATCTATCTAATTTCCCTTCTGATGCATCATCCACTTGATATTCCCCCTTGCTGTAGCACCACAATGCCTCAACCCAGGCTTACCACACGAGACCCAAGTATAAGACCATACTATCTAAGACCCATGAGCCACTGAATACCCTCTCAAATATTGCCAGATACACCACTCCAGAATACTTTTCTCTGAAGAACTTCCTGCGAATTCTGAATCTGTTAACTTTAATTTCCAGATATCGGTATATAGGAGCCCATAAATAAATCATAAAAATGCCACAAGTCTTGACCTCTTTCCAATGAATTCACAGTCTTTAACCACATACCCAACCTTGAGATACCCAATTGTTTCTATAGAACGTTGAACACATGAGAACCATTCTCGAAAATCATTCACTCTTATTCAAATTGCAAATTACTTGACCTAACGAACAGAATCACCCGTGCCTCATTGGGACTCCGATACTACAAAAATGAAGTCCTGATCCCAATACAACCGAGCAGCTTCCTACTCTATATACCAAGCATCCTTTGCCAATAACGCTCTAAACATTCTGTGGTTCTCACACTTTATGAGGCATAATGCAACCTTTGTCAAAATTTTCCTTTACTCTAGTTATAGCTAACTCACCCACACGCCCCAACTGAAGCCAACATAGCACCATACCATGCAATCAACTGCTCACAGCAGACTCCGCCACTTGGCTCGAAGCCATGGATCGATATACACTCAATAACTCATACACTTCTTTACTCTATTTATGCCACAATATCATAGTGAGATTAAACTCAAATCATTTATAAGTTTGCGAAAACATAGATCACCTAGTGTTGTAATCTTCTGCAAATCTCACATTCATCCCCACATCAGTTGAGTCCACTCTCTTAAGTGACCAAAGATTCAAATTTCAACACGTACCCTTCAATTACACATGAGACCTTATAACATACACATAAGGATCATACCACTTACGAACACTCCGCAAGATATAACCCACATGCTTCGCCTCAATTTAACATTTCTGCATACCTTCCACTATCATACACATTACACAGTCATTTAGTCTTCCTGGGTCTGAACTCATACTGCCAAATGAAGTGCACTTCACTCCCCAACTAAGAGACACGAAACGATTCTTCATGCGCCCGTAATTCGGGCTACATGTAAAATAATAATAGGAATCGAATACTTAACAGTTCATCTATTATCCAACATAATTCTTCGTCACTACCAAGTCATATAGATACATCTCATAGTACTAACATACTCATCATATGGATATCCAACCGCCATTCCCTCTAATAGGGACAATACCAAAAATATAAGTTCAAAATAGTTGCTCACACAATCAGCCCCTCGGTGCTCAAGCCATAGGAAAATATCGGGCCTCAAGTCCTCCAGACTGGCCCAACATAAACTCACAAAAATTACATCTCGCCCCTCAATCGGGGAATCACAAGCCATCAAGCCACATCTGATACTGAGCGCTCATGCGCGCATACAAACACATGGAAGGAATTTCAAAAGTTTCTTTTCAAGATCAGTCAAGGACACACGATAAGAATTCAAAAAATGTGAATTTTTCCTAAAGGTTCTGCAGCCTCTCGAGGATAAATACAAACGTCTCTGTACCGATCCACGAGACTCTACTAAACCTGCTCATGACTCTTGAGATCTAGTAACCTAGGCTCTAATACCAACTTGTCACGACCCAAACCCCGCACTGGTCGTGATGGCGCCTCTTGTGAAGACAAGACCATCCAACTAACCCAACTCATCTCTTTCAAAATAGTCAGGTATAAATGAACACAAAAAATATGACTTAATGATATTAATTAACGGAATTACAACCCAACACAACCCAAATCGGGGCATCACAATTCACGAGCATCTATAAGAATGTAATTCCACTTTCCAACTCTAGAAATACACTGAATAGAAATAATAAATAACATAGAAAGACAGTGGTGCTGCGAACGCTGACAGTCACCTCGCTAAACCTCTACAACTCTGCCTCCACACATCCAGTACCCGCTACCGGGTGAATAAATACCTGCAACAGCATGCAAGGTGCAGGGTGTAAAGTGAGTACTCCAACTCAGTGAGTAATAAAGGTAAATAATAGCTGAGCAATAAGAAATCACATAAAGCAACCAACATGATGTATAGAAGCCGGGTAAAATTCTCCGAGAAATAATGAAAACTGTAAAATCTTTAGAAATATCTTGGCTCAGTTTAAATATCTTTTGAAAATGATCCTTTCAACAATTACGAAGCGATTTCAAATAAATATGCAAGATGCGCACATAAAATTTTGCCCCTTGGGCAACATCTCAACACAGTACCAGCCCCTCGGGCTCACTCTCAGAAACACTCTCAGCCCCTCGGGCTCTCTCTCTCATATCACTCTCAAAATAGTATCATATAGTAACTGCTGCGACGTGCAGCCCGATCAACATCTCGATGCGGCGTTCAACACGCTCAATTTATTTATCATCGACGGCGCTCACTAGGGGTGTGCAGACTCCGGTAGGGGCCTCTTACGGCCTAAGCGCAATATCAAGCCACCTCGTGGCATATAAAACAAGGCCTGTAAGCCTTCTCACATCACACTCGAGGCCTAAAATTATTCCTTATATAACGCTGGAGGCCTGAAAGCCTCCTCACAATACACTCGAAGCCTGAAAGCCTCCTCACAATACACTCGAGGCCTGAAAGACTCCTCACATCACTCAATGTGTCCTCACATATGGCCCTCGGCCTCACTCAGTGCAGAAAACATCATAATCCCCTCGGGCCTCCTCACAATACACTCGAGGCCTGAAAGACTCCTCACATCACTCAACGTATCCTCACATATGGCCCTCGGCCTCACTCAGTGCAGAAAACATCATACTCCCCTCGGGCATCAATAAAATAGTAGTGCTCGGTCCAAATAACAGTGGAAAATATCATTTAAGTCTCAAAGTTCAGTTAAAACGACTGAGTTTGTAAAATAGTATAATCAACAGGACTGAGTTCAAATAGTATGTCAAATAGTGAGGAAACAGTGATAATATCCCCGAAGGGTTCAAATAATTAGCACGAAGCCCAAATATGGCAATCAGCCCAAATCATGATAATATCAAATAAGTTTCAGTCAAATACACGTTAAAATCAACAATCGGGACGGACCAAGTCACAATCCCCAACGGGCTCTACCCCACCCTCGCTATCCGGTATGCAAGTCACATCAATATAGAACTACGGTGTGCAAATCTGGGGTTTCAAACCCTCAGGATATCATTTACAATCATTACTCACCTCGAACCGGTGAAATCTCTAGCTCGTGACGCCTTCGCCCCTCAGATCGGCCTCCACGCGCGTCGAATCTATCCAAAATCAGAGTGAATACATCATAATAGGCTAAGGGAACATAACCCAATCGAAAAGAATCGAAAAACATCGAAAATCACGAAATTTGCCAAAACCCGAGCCCCGATCCAACTTCTCGAAAATCAGAAAATTTAACATCAATGGATTCCTTATCTCGCCACGAGTCTATACCTATAAAATTTACCAAAATCGAAGTCCAAATGACCCCTCAAATCCCCTTTTTAACTGTTTTAAGTTTCAAGCCCTAATCAATATTTTTGCCCATTAATTCCTTGAGTTTTCAGTCTAAACTCATGTATTTGCACCATAAAATTGTAGTTTAAGTTCAAGAATCCTTACCTTATTGAAACCCTTGAAATCGACTCCAAAATCGCCCAAAAACTCTCCAAGTCCGAAGTGAAATATGTTACTCTATCAAAATTTTGCGAAGATGAATTAAATATTTTGGTCTAACAGAGATCACTTCTGCGGTAAAAATGTCGCTTCTGTGGTCTCCTTCCGCTTCTGCGAAAATTCCCATAATCAAAAAACCCGCTTCTGAGACTTAAATCCCGTATCTGCAGCTCCGCAGATGCGGCTTCCCGAACTGCTAATGCGAAAATAGCACCCAGGACCCATCATCGCTTCTGCGGTCCAATATTCGAACAAGCAAGATCGCTTCTGCGGTCCAAGCTTCGCAGAAGTGAAAACACCAGTTGCAGCAGACTTAGCAACATGCAAAATTTCAAAATTCTCCGTTTAAAGATCAGAACTCACACCGAGGCCCCCGGAACCTCAACCAGAAAGACCAATGCATCCTACAACGTTATTCAAACTTGTTCCAATCATAAAAATCCATCCAACAACACTAAAATCATCAATTCTCATCGAATTCAAGCCTTAGTTCTTCTAAAACGTCCTAAATACGTATTCGATCAAAAACCCAACCAAATCACCTTAGAATCACCTGAAATTTCACATGCACATCATAAATCACCTAACAAAGCTAGTAGGACTCTCGGAATTCCATTCCGACCTTCAGATCAAATTCTCACCTATCAACCAGAATTTGCCAAAATACTAAATTCGCCAATTCAAGCCTCATTCTACACTGGACCTCCAAAATCACTTCCGATCATTCTCCTAAGTCATAAATCTTCCCTCGAAGCTAATCTAATTGTAGGAATCCACATCCGAGCCCTCTAACTCATAGGTCAATATCCGGTTGACTTTTCCAAAACAAGCCTTCCCTATAGAGACTAAATGTCTCATTTCCTTCCAAAAATCAATCCAATTCAACTCGTTCACACATGACACTGATAATGAAGCATAACGAAGCAGGAAATGGGGGGAAATAGAGCGGTTCTTGTGAGACGATAGGTCGGGTCGTCACAATATAGATTGGTGGACTCGTATATGTAATGACCCGGCCGGTCGTTTTCAGAATTTATGCCCCGAACCCCTATTAACTGCTTCCCCTAAGTTCATTTATGCTATTTTGGTTTGTGGGGACGTTCGGTGTTTTGATCGAATGCGTGTTTTTGAAGTTTTAAAAGAACTTAGGCTTGAATTTGATGTAATTTGATGATTTTAGTGTTAGTCGAGGTGTTTTCATAATTGGAACAAATTTGAATAATGATTTAGGATTGGTTGGCATGATGGGTTGGGGTTCCGGGGGACCTCGGATGAGTTTCGGGCTGGTTCCGGACAATTTCTAAGCTATTTTTAGCTACTGGTTTTTCGCTACAGCAGTGCTCTATGCGATCGAGGGGAATTGGATGCGATCGCGGTGAGTAAAATGCTAAAAAATTGCCAGTGCTTCGCGAACGTGTACAGTGCTTCGCGATCGCGAAGAAGGAAATTTCTATTGCATTGATCCTACTTCGGAAGCTCATATCTTTTTATCTACAAGGAATTTTGAGGTGATTCAAAAACAAAAGTTGTAGCCCTTCGAGTCTAGTTTGCAGGAATCTAAAGCAATAGTAATTTGGACATGTGTAGAATAAGTTATGGACGTTACGCTATAGTCTGTCCGAGAAGGATCTCTAATACATATGAATGAATTTAGAAGCTTATATATAGCAATGTATAAGGATTCAGGAAATAAGCAACATATGAAAGTTATAGCTCTATGTGTTTAGTTTCCATAACATCAAACCATTTGTCATTCGGAGTTGTGTGCAAAGGGTTATGACCATTATACTAAAGGTCGTCCGAAGGAGCTGGAATTGTTCATCGCGATCGTGAAGTGTTTATCGTGATCGCGAAGAGCAAATTTTGGGCGAAGAAAAGTTGTTCTTTGCGATTGCAGAGAAATTTCCGCGATCGCGAAGAGTAAATACCTGGGCAGAAGCTTTATTTCATGGTTTCAGCCATTTTTAACATTTTTGGACCAAGGGAGCTCGGGCGAAGCGATTTTTCGAGCGATTTTCAAGGAAAACATTGAGGTAAGTGTTCTTAACTCAATTTTGGTTGTATAACTTGAATCTATCGCAAATTTTGGTATTTAACATGAGAATTTTGTTGAAAATGGTAGAAAATCCTCTTGGATAGAATCACTGATTTGAGGGTCGAAATGATATGGGAATTTTATAATTTGGTATGGTTAGTCTCGTGAGAGTGCGAGGTTTCTGGAAATGTAAATTTTACCTGGTTCCGAGACGTGGGGCCTGAGAGGTATTTTGATCATTTTACATAATTTTGCGTATTAGCTTAGAATTTAATTGTAGGATAAATTACTTGAATTATTATTTACAATATGCAATTTAATTGAATAGATTTGAGCCATTTGGAGTCGGATACTCGTGGCAAGAGCGTGATTTCAGGTTGACTTGCACTTGATCGAGGTAAGTGGCTTATCTAACCTTGTGTGGGGGACTTTGTCCTTTAGGATGTGATATTTGGTAATTGAATGCCTTGTGCATGAGGTGACGAGCACGTACTTGAGCTAATTGTTGAAAACCCGAATTTTTACTTAAAATACTTGAACTCAATTTCTTTCGTATTTGCCTTATTCTACTTGCTATTATAGCCTGTGCTAGTATAGAAAAGCACGTTTAGTGGAATTACTTGCCTATTTGCTTAAACTTCCTTGTTTGCACTCTATGAAGCATATTAGGCTAGGATCTACTATTATTTGCCATGAGTTTGGTAATTATTTGATATTTTGAGTTGTTGTTGTATTGATGTACTTCACTTCTGAATATTCCTCTGATTTTGGTTGCGCATTTACATTGGGACTACGGATGTGGAAATTCCGGGAGCTCCCCCCTTGTTTGTTTACCTTGGGACTACGGTTTTGATTCCCGGGAGATCCTCCTGCACTTTTATTTTGGGACTACGGGATGGTATCCCGGGAGACCCCCCTGCACTTTTATTTTGGGACTACGGGACGGTATCCCGGGAGATCCCCCTACACTTTTATTTTGGGACTACGGGACGGTATCCCGGAAGATCCTTGATATTGATATGAGAGTTGGATTATAGAACGGTATCCCGGGAGATCCATTGGATAGTTGAGGAAAGGGCTACAGGACGGTATCCTGGGAGACCCTCGTTGGCATTCTTGCAATTTAGTTGTATTTAATCTGTGCTTATGTTCTGTCTTTGTAGTATTATTATTTCATTGATTTGCCTTATTGCACTGCTGCGTTCATCAGTTTTCGTCAGATTTCTACACTGTTAATATTTTCGCTGCTGTATTATTTTTGCCTCAGTAGGGCCCTAACCTTTCCTCGTTACTACCCAACCGAGGTTAGGCTTGGCACTTTTTGAGTACCGCTGTGGTGTACTCACGCCTCTTCTGCGCATGTTTTTCATGTGCAGATCTAGGTACCTCTACACAGGCGCATTATCAGTAGCTGCAGGGAGCATTCCGGAGACTTGAGGTATATCTGCCGTGTCCGCAGACTGGAGAGTCTCCCTCTCACTCTACCCCTTTAGTTAGTTAGATGTTATTCCATTCTTCCTTGTTATAGACTTTCCGGATGATTAGAGCAGTGTTATGTATTACTCTTAGCCTGTGTTGCCCGTGGGTTTCCGGGTCTTTGGGATAGTTTCAGAATTTTAAAGTGTTGAAGTGTATGTGCCAAGCGGTAACTGTATACATTACTCATGTGATTTAGCTTTTGATTAAAATTTTGTAAATGTTGTTACTTCCGCAATTTGTGTTAGGCTTACCTAGTCGCGAAGAGTAGGTGCCGTTATGACGTGTTCACGATTGGTGAACTAGGGTCGTGACAAGTTGGTATCAGAGCTCTAAGATCATAGGAGTCACAGAACACTAGCCGGTTTATTAGAGTCTCGCTTATCGGTACGGAGATGTCTGTACTTATCTACGAGAGGCTATGTAACCGTTAGGAAAATTCCACTTCATTTCATTCCTTATCGTGCGTCATTTATTTAGTTGGAGCCTATATCATATGTTCTTTTGCATCCACTCGTGTATTGAAATTGCGCACTCGGTATCAATTATGCACCGACGGTTCGTGATGCTACAAAAGGATTTCAAGGGAGCCAAGAATTTACTGAACCATTATTACCGCGTGTCATCCATACGGATAATACAGAAGTATTGAGAAATCATTCAATTATGCACATGGGAGTGCAATAGGTTCTGACATAGCAGTAATGGTAGAGTCGTGTGGTGGATGTAGATCTAAAGATAGTTGGTGGTAATAGTGACTATGTGGTTCGTATGAGATATCTATTTAGCGAAGGGTACAACTAGCAACCGAGATACTGGAGGGAGTGAGTTTAACTGTCCTAAGAATGACATATACCAATCGAACGGCTTGAGATGTCTTATGATGGTGACGTAGGAGCGATACACGTTAGTATTGTGGAGTATCAGGATGTATCTTATGGCTTTGCACCAAAGTGAAGAGAGTCCACTATCAACGATCAAATTGTGGGTCATGTGTCATATCAGTTTTGGCATGCGATGTATTTAAGTGGCATTCAAAAGTTCTCTGATACTTGCATATGAGTAAGAGCTGAGATTTGTATGGGATAATGTTTGGACCTTCGATGTTCCTATGTCCATAAAAATTCTACATTTCAGTATCAGCAGGGAATTGGAAACAATTTCAGGATACTCGTAGTGCTCCAGTTAATCAGGGCACTTCCATGGGACAATCATCTTTTAATGCACCACTGGTATGGGATTCCTTAAATGGCTATTCTAGTTATCCGGCACAGACTCAGTATGAGCAGCGAAACTGCAAATGGGTTGTTATGAATGTGGTGATACTAGAAACATCATGAGAAATTATCCCAGACTTGGGAGAAATCTACTTCATCAAAACACACCGTCAACACACTCCATTATAGTTACTAATCTACATATGCTACAAGTTAGATATGGAGAACGAACAGGTAGATAACGCTTAAGAGGTAGACGCCTGATCCATTGATATAATTGTTATAGTGTGGCTGAGGCCACTACACCAGATGGTGTCATTACATGCACAATTCTGATTGTTATAAAAGGGATAATTTTCCTTTACTTGATTTGGTTTTGAAAACTGAGGCATGTCCTCTTAATATGCATCACTAATGAGTGAGCTTCGTAATCCTGAAATCTACCTATGTGAACACTCACGTTAGACTATTATATGGAGATAGCTATCCCTATCATTATGTGTTGGTCACTAAAAATATCTATGAGGTTAAAAGTGACTTTCTATTACTTAGTACAGTGGATTTTGATGTAATTTCAGGATAATTAATTTCAATTGTCAATTATATACCCTATCGGCATGAGGGTTCATTATATGTTGTGATTCTCCTTGACGGAAATTATTGAAAAGAGAAAGAAAGGAAATGAAAAATTTCAGTTGGCGCAATATGCAAATACTTGTGATTCAGAGTTGAGGGTGATATCCTCAAATAATTATATGATGTGAAATGCTTTAAACTGAGCTAGAAGTTGCGGTGGATGTTATATAAGGACAAGGTCCTGGCGGTGAAAAGTTTGTGTTTAAAATTCTCATTTTATGAAATTTAAAATTTTGTACTATCTTTTAAATGGGATTCATGCCTGTTAGGCTTATTTGACAATTCTTGTGTATTTTCTTTTCATATTCAGTCATTTTTGCGTTGTTAACATTGAGTTTTAGCCTACGAGATGGGCGCCCAGGTGGCGTTAAATGTGACTCGTCAATTCGGGTAAGTAATTATGAGATCTTCATGCTTCGTTGTGAGTAAAGCGGAGGTCTGAAATGAGATGTTTGTTAACATAAGGTTAATTGGCAATGTTGTGATTTATGAACAACTATTATGGCCAGAGACGAGGTTTTGGGCATACAGATGACGTGTTTCATGTCCAAATATCATTATGATAATGTGATGCTTGTAATGCAGAGATTAGTATTATTGATATATATGTTGTGGTGTTTCATTGGGTTATGGATGTGTTGTTAGGAGTTATTTTGGTGTAACTCTGGCAGGTGGATAGGCCCAATTACAGGGGAGGCTCTGTCAAAATTTTTGAAAAATTTGGGAGTTAGAAAAATTTGAGATATTAAGATGTGCGAAGAAAGAGATAGGTTACATTGTGTATTTGAGGACGAATGACCCTAAGTGGGGGAGAGTGTAACATCCTGAAGAAAATAATTTTGAAGTAATTAAGCGCTTTTAAAAGTTGAAGTATGTTGAAATAAGACTAATGCAGTGTGACAATGTGGAATTCAGGCCCTATGATGAATGTTAGATGTTGAAGTTTGGGTCTTGTCCTAAGGTTATGGACTAAGGATGAGGTGAAACCTTCAGTTAAGTTGGAGGATCAGCTATAGGAATTTTCTTGAAAATGGTTTTATTTCGGCCTAGTGTATCACTTGGGGTGCTTCTGTGTCATTTGTGAAGAAAAATAAAAAATAAAAAAATCAAGACATCTTTGACTACATTCCCAGTTTTGGTATTGCCTACAGGTTCAAGGTCTTATACTGTATATTGTGATTCCTCGAGGATTGGCCTTGGAGCGGTATTGATGTATGACGATAGGGTGATTGCCTACACATCCAGATAGTTGAAGGTACATGAGAAAAATTATCCTATCCACGATCTTGAGTTAGCTGCTTTTATTCACGCCCTGAAAATCTAGCGTCATTATTTGTACGGTGTGCCTTGTGAGATTTATACAGACCATCGGAGTTTGCAGCAACTGTTCAAGCAAAAGGATATAAATTTGCATCAGAGAAGGTGTTTAGAGTTGTTGAAATATTAGGATATTACTATTTTGTATCACCCTGGCAAGGCCAATGTGATAGCTGATGCCTTGAGTCGCCGGGCCGAGAGTTTGGGAAGTTTGACTTACCTACCAACATCAAGAGGCCTATGGCAATGGATGTTTAGGCCTTTGCCAGCCAGTTTTGAGGTTGAATCTTTCAGAGCCTGGTCGGAATTGTAGCTCGGTGTCCCAACTGTAAGCAGGTTAATTATGAACACTAGAGACTCGGTGGGTTGGTTCGAGTTGGGTGAGGTTGGATTATTGGGCACAAACTTGGTTTATAATGCTATGGAAAAGTTTAAAGTGATTCAGGATTTACTCTATATAGCCTCGTCAGGGCAGAATAGTTATTAGGACCGAAGAGATCGTGATGTTTCCGATATGGTTGGAGAGAAGGTTCTGATTCGGGTCTTGCCTATGAAAGGCGTTATGATATTTGGGAAGAAAGGGAAGTTGAGTCCGAGGTTTGTTAGCCCTTTTGAGATGTTGAAGCGTGTTGGATTTCAACTCAGTCCAGTTGGACAAGGATTTATCTTATGTTAAGGAGCTAGTTGCTATATTGAGCGGACATGTCAAAAGTTGAGATCAAAGAACATTACTTCAGTAAAGATTCAGTGGTGGGGCCAGCCGGTTGAGGAGGTGACTTCGGAGATCGAACGGGATATGCGCAGCCGATATCCTCATCTTTTCACTACTTCATTTATGCTCTTTATGCTCGTTCGAGGACGAACGAATGTTTAAGTGCGGGAGGATGTAACGACCCGGCTGGTCGTTTACAGAATTTATGCCCCGAACCCCTGTTAACTTCTTTCCCTAAGATCATTTATGCTATTTTGATTGTGGGGATGTTCGGTGTTTGGATTCGTAGTGTTGTGGGACACTCAGTCCCTAAATGAGAGCTTAAGTGTTGAAAAATGGTCCGTAATCGGAACAATGTGAAGACGACCTCGGAATGGAAATCCGATGGTTTCGTTAGGTGATTTCGGGGTTGGGAGCGTGTTCGGAATGTATTTTGGAAGCCCGTAACTCATTTAGGCTAGAAATGCCGAAAGTTAGTATTTTGGCGATTTCCGGTTGACAGGTGAAATTTTGATCCGTGGGTCGGAACGGGATTTCGGAAGTTGCTGTAGCACCTTCATGTCATTTGGGACGTGCGTGCAAAATTTCAGGTCATTTGGACGTGGTTTGGTCGGATTTTTGATCAAATGTGTATTTTTGAAGTTTTAAAAGAACTTATGCTTGAATTTGATGTAATTCGATGATTTTAGTGTTAGTCGAGGTGTTTTGGTAATTGGAACAAGTTTGAATAATGTTTTAGGATTGGTTGGCATGTTGGATTGATGTCCCGGGGGACCTCGGATGAGTTTCGGGATGGTTCCGGACCATTTCAAAGATATTATTAGCTGCTGGTTTTTGGCTACAGCAGTGCTCTATGCGATCGCGGGGAATTGGATGCGATCGCGGTAAGTAAAATGCTAAAAAATTGCCAGTGCTTCGCGATTGCGTACAGTGCTTCGCGATCGCGAAGAAGGAAATTTCTGTTGCATTGATCCTACTTCGGAAGCTCATGTCTTTTTATCTACAAGAAATTTTGAGGTGATTCAAAAATGAAAGTTGTAGCCCTTCTAGTCTAGTTTCCGGGAATCTAAAGCAATAGTAATTTGGACATGTGTAGTATACGTTATGGACGTTACACTATAGGCTATCCAAGAAGGATCTCCAATACACATGAATGAATTTGGAAGATTATAACTCGCAATGTATAAGGATTCAGGAAATGAGCAACATATGAAAGTTATGGCCCTATGTGTCTGGATTCCATAACATCAAACCATTTGTCATTCGGAGTTGTGTGCAAAAAGTAAAGACCATTATACTGAAGGTTGTCCGGAGGATCTAGAATTGTTCATCGCGATCGCGAAGTGTTTACCGCGATCGCGAAGAGCAAATTTTGGGCGAAGAAAAGTTGTTCTTCGCGATCGCAGGGCAATTTCCGCGATCGCGAAGAGTAAATACCTGGGCAGAAGCTTTATTTCATTGTTTCGGCCATTTTTAACATTTTTGAACCAAGGGAGCTCGGGTGAGGCGATTTTTCGAGAGATTTTAAAGGAAAACATTGAGTAAGTGTTCTTAACTCAATTTTTGTTGTATAACTCGAATCTATCGCAAATTTTGCTGTTTAATGTGAGAATTTTGTTAAAAATGGTAGAAAATTCTTTTGGATAGAATCACTGATTTGAGGGTCGAAATGATATGGGAATTTTATAAATTTGGTATGGTTAGACTCGTGAGAGTGCGAAGTTTTTGGAAATGTAAATTTTACCCGGTTCTGAGACGTGGGGCCCGAGGGATATTTTGGTTATTTTACATAATTTCGCGTATTAACTTATAATTTAATTGTAGAATAAATTACTTGAATTATTATTTACAATATGAAATTTAATTGAATAGATTTGAGCCATTTAGAGTCGGATACTCGTGGCAAGAGCGTGATTTTAGGTTGACTTGCACTTGATCAAGGTAAGTGGCTTGTCTAACCTTGTGTGAGGGACTTTGTCCCTTAGGATGTGATATTTGGTAATTGAATGCCTTGTGCATGAGATGATGAGCGCGTACTTGAGCTAATTGTTGAAAACCCGAATTTTTACTTAAAATACTTGAACTCAATTTCTTTCGTATTTGCCTTATTCTACTTGCTATTATAGCCTGTGCTAGTATAGAAAAGCACGTTTAGTGGAATTACTTGCCTATTTGCTTAAACTTCCTTGTTTGCATTCTATGAAGCATATTAGGCTAGGATCTACTATTATCTGCCATCAGTTTGGTAATTATTTGATATTTTTAGTTGTTGTTGTATTGATGTACTTCACTTCTGAATATTCCTTTGATTTTGGTTGCGTATTTACATTGGGACTACGGATGTGGAAATTTCGGGAGCTCCACCCTTGTTTGTTTACTTTGGGACTACGGGTTTGATTCCCGGGAGATCCCCCTGTACTTTTATTTTGGGACTACGGGACAGTATCCCGGGAGATCCCCCTGCACTTTTATTTTGGGACTACGGGACGGTATCCCGGGAGATCCCCCTACACTTTTATTTTGGGACTACGGGACGGTATACCGGGAGATTCCCCTACACGCTGATGATTGGACTACGGGACGTTATCCCGGAAGATCCTTGATATTGATATGAGAGTTGGATTACGGAACGATATCCCGGGAGATCCATTGGACAGTTGAGGAAAGGGCTACAGGACGGTATCCTGGGAGACCCTCGTTGGCATTTTAGCTGTATTTACTCTGTGCTTATGTTCTGTCTTTGTAGTATTATTATTTCATTGATTTTCCTTATTGCACTGCTGCGTTCATCAGTTTTCGTCAGATTTCTACACTGTTAATATTTTCGCTGCTATATTATTTCTGCCTCAGTAGGGCCCTGACCTTTCCTCGTCACTACCCAACTGAGGTTAGGCTTGGCACTTACTGAGTACCGCTGTGGTGTACTCACACCTCTTATGCGCATGTTTTTCATGTGCAGATCCAGGTACCTCTACACAGGCGCATTATCAGTAGTTGCAGGGAGCATTTCGGAGACTTGAGGTATATCTGCCGCGTCCGCAGACCGGAGAGTCTCCCTCTCACTCTACCCCTTTAGTTAGTTAGATGCTATTCCATTCTTCCTTGTTATAGACTTTCCGGATGATTAGAGCAGTGCTATGTATTACTCTTAGCCTGTGTTGCCCGTGGGTTTCCGGGTCTTTGGAATAGTTTCAGAATTTTAAAGTGCTGAAGTGTATGTGCCAAGCGGCAACTGTATACATTACACATGTTATTTGGCTTTTGATTAAAATTTTGTAAATGTTATTACTTTCACAATTTGTGTTAGGCTTACCTAGTCGCGAAGACTAGATGCCGTCATGACGTGTTCATAATTGGTGAATAGGGTCGTGACAATATATTCTATCACTAACAAATGACAATGAAAGTTGATATGATTTGATGTAAATTGGGTGCTGGTCAAAATTGCTTTGCTCTGTGTGCGCTGCCAGAAATCATTCATGTATCGTGCTAGGGACTAAACTGCACCTAGTGTTTATATAAATTAAGGAACATTAATAAGTACTAGTTCTGCTTATAAATATTCACCGAGGACCCTAGCAAAGTGTAAACGTGTAATTGAAGATATGGACAAATTTAGATGGGATTTATGCCTTTAACCATATTTAATTATAATTAATTAGTATGCCTTCATACGTTTTCATTATTCCAGCATTTGAGTGTGTTCATCTAAAAGGATTGAAATACCCCAAGAATAATTTAGGCACATGCAATAACTTCAACAAAGATTATATAGAAGAAATTTATTAAACTAGGAAGAGAATGTGGTTGGAGGCATTTTCACAACTCATATTCTCTTGAATTTCTCTACATTATAGCTACATCTCCACAATAGAAAATATGTAGTAGCATCCCAATTTATAATACTACAAAATCAAAATTGACTAGAATATAAAAAAACTTATTCCTACATGATTGATTTAGGTTGTGAAACCTAATTTGACATAAATTAGATAAACTAGTAAATACCAAATCCTAGACGACATAGGAATATTACTTAATCTTGGTTTAATTTTCAACGGCCTCCCTTAAACCAAGATATTCAAACTTGAGCATGTCTTGAGTAGCATCAAGCCTTATAGAAGTCAAAAGCATGAAACTCTCCACCAATTCCCAAAAATATGTTGCACCAACAAAGTAGCGAATATCATCTCTAGTTAATTTCAATTTCTCTTCAATATTGGCCATATATAATTTGTCTTTACTCATGGTAAATCCCTTCAAAATATCATCCACATATTTTTTTCTCTACTTTGAAACCATTTACTTCTCTAAATGCTTTGTGGGTAGTCTTGTACACCCAATCAATTCACTTTGCAATTTTATAGGTTGTAGAATAATGACGTTAATGAACAGTTTCAGTTCGTCATGCTCCTTGAGACATGCAATTTCAAACAATGGCACGAAATTGATTGCATCTTCAATATCTATAATTATTTGTTGTTGTGTTTCTGGATCCCAAGCAATTTCTTCCACAATTTTGGGTCAATTAATAAAAACTTTCTCTTGATGAACCATCTTTGCTTCTTTCATTACTCGGTTCATCTTAAATACCATCAAACATTTTTTCTTGTAAAATATCAACCTTTTTTGGATGGGCATCTCTTGCAACTAAATCGGCCCTTTTAACAATCTCAGAAATTTTGGGTAGATCAATTTGAATATTATATCACTTATCTTCGCATTCAATGGAACTATCATAACAAAAATTACATGTACATTCTCTTCGTTTCTCCTTTATTTCTGAATTTTTTCCTTCTTAATTTATTTTCGTCATCTTTGATGTGTCTTCTTTTTCTTTTGGTTGATCATATTTTTCTTGTGATGCATCATCTAATGTCTCGTATTTCTGTTGATTCAATGATCTCTCATATCTCACAAATTCGCCTTCTAAATCATCCTGTCTTAGAGTGCTAAGATCTTTGGTAGACTCAAGAGTATTTTTCTTGTTGTTAAACTTTAAACTATGTGACTGCAATATTTTTTCAAAAATTTTAACTTCTTTCAATACTTCTCCATTGGTCCTTACACCATTGATTATTTCAGTAATTCTTGCAATGAATTCTTTAACGGAGTCTGTTGGTTTCATACGAGCCAACTCAAATTGACTCCTAAACTCTTGCAGTTTCTCTTTCCTTATGTCAGAAACTTTTCAATGTGACTTCACAAAGATTGTCCAAGCCTCCTTTGATGACTTTGCATGAAAATATTTTTTAGATACGTACAAGTCGACCTTTATGGAGAGATAGTAGCATGCCTTATAATCTAAATGTATCTTCTTCTCCAATTGCATAACTGCATCACCCGTCAGTGTTATGCCTTTTGGAGGTTCCTCAAATCGTTCATCGATGGTGGACCATAATCCAATAGCCTTAAAAAATTGTCATCTGTTTATACCAAGTTTCGATATTATGTTTGCCATCAAACACAAAAACGGGACAATTGGGTAACAGAGTATCAATATTGTTTTTTTGTTCTCCTACCGGCTCTGACAGAATCTGACAAAGGCTATGATACCAATTTAAAAGGATTGAAATACCACAAGAATAATTTAGGCACAAGAAAAAACTTCAACAATGATTATATAGAAGAAATTTATTAAACTAGGGAGAGAACGTGGTATGAGACTTTTTCACAACTCATAAACTCTTGAATCTCTCTACATCATAGTTACGTCTCCACAATAAAAAAAAAATATAGTAGAACCCCTATTTATAATACTACAAACCAAAATAGTCTAAAATCTAGAAAATGTATTCCTACATGATTAAGGTTGTGAATCTTAATTAGACATAAATTAAATAAACTAGTAAATATCAAATCCTAAGCGACATAGGAATATAACTTAATCTTGATTTAATATCCAACTTCATCGTTTAAGAGATTATTTTATTTTTTATTCTTCAAAAAAATTTGTTAGATTAGCTCTTCTTCTAATTTGTTGGGATGTACGTTACTTTTTGGACTAACTTTTATTAAAATATGTTCTCTTATTCCTAAATCAGAGTTTTTTTATGAAATAAAAATAATATGGCAAAAACTATGTAATTAACTAGGACTAATAATAGAAGAGAATGATAACATTAGAAGAGAAGATTTATTTCTTCGTTTCAGAATATTGAATAGGTTCATCAGTGAACCTATTTATAGAAATATTTTGTTGTTACAAAACCAATCAAAATTTGTTATGAATACATAACCAATCTAAAACCTTTTATGAATACATAACCAATCTAAAACATTTTATGGATACATAACCAATCCAAAACTTGTTATGGAAGACATCCATCGTTGCAAGTGGATGAAACCATTTGCAGGATTTATAACACTCCCCCTTGGATGTCCATTAACAGGTAATGTGCCTCATTAAAACCTTATTAAGAAAAATCCAGTGGGAAAAATATTAGTGAAGGAAAAAAAGTGCACGTATCTTGTAATATGCATTAAGAGTTGCCTCACTAAAAATCTTACCAGAAAAACCCAATGGGACAAAACCTTGGTTAAGGAAAAATGAGTACACCGCGTATTTTTCCCCTAATAAAAAATCTTATTTGATATCTCGGAGACGACGCATTTCAATCTTGTATATTAACTTCTCAAATGTTGATGTCGGCAATTCCTTAGTGAATAAATCTACCAAATTATCACTTGAATGAATTTATTGAATATCTAATTCACCATTCTTTTGAAGATCATGCGTGAAAAAGAATTTTGGTGAAATATGTTTTGTTCTGTCTCCTTTAATATATTCCCCTTTTAGTTGAGCTATACATGCAATATTGTCTTCATATAATATTATTGGAATATCTTTTCCCCATGAAAGACCACATAGCTCCTGGATATGTTGAGTTATTGATCTCAACCAAACGCATTCTCGACTCTCTTCATGAATGGTTATTATCTCTGCATGATTTGAAGAAGTAGCAATCATAGTTTATTTTGTTGAACTCGATGATATGGCAGTACCTCCACACGTAAATAAATAGCCTGTTTGAGATCGACCTTAATATGGGTCAGACAAATATCCTGCTTCTGCATAACCCATTAGTTGTGACCTAGATTGATTTGGATAAAATAATCCCATATCAATGGTCCCTCGAAGATATTTGAATAGATGCTTAATACTATTCCAGTGTCTTTATATTGGGAAGAACTAAATCTTGCTAACAAGCATACAAAAAATGCTATTCTGGTTTAGAATTATTAGCAAGGTACATTAATGTCCCAATTTCACTAAGATATGGTAGAAGCTCTTTGTTATTTTAATATGAGGACGAAATGGATCTTTATTTATATCAAACAATCTCACAACCATCGGGATACTCAATTGATGTGCTTTATCCATATAAAAGCACTTCAAAGTATTTTTGGTGTACCTTGATTAATGGACAAATATTCTATTTTTCAAATGCTCAATTTGTAAGGCAAGACAAAAAAATTTCTTTCCAAGATCTTTCATTCTAAATTCTTTCTTCAAGCATTATACTGCCTTTAGAAGCTCTTCATGAGTTCCAATGATATTCAAGTCACCAACATACGAAGCTATTGTGACAAATTCAGATCCAGATCCCTTTATAAAGACACAAGAACAAATTGGGTCATTCTTGTACCCTACTTTCACTAGGTATTCACTGAGGCGATTATACCACTTGCGCCCTGACTGCTTCAATCCATATAAGGATTTCTGAAGCTTTATCAAACAACTTTCCTGGGAATCTTTGTATGTTTCAGGTACTTTTAATCCTTCGAGGCTTTTCATAAAAATTTTGTTGTCTGGTGAGTCATATAAATAGGTCGTGACAACATCCATAAGACGCATATCAATTTTTTCATGAATTGCTAGACTGATTATATACCTGAATGTGATTGCATCCACCACAGGAGAATATGTCTGCATATAATCAATGCCAGGCCGTTGCGAAAATCCTTGTGCTACAAGTCGTGCTTTATATCTTATAACTTTATTTTTCTCATTTCTTTTTCGCATAAAAATCCATTTGTACTCCACTGGCTTTACACTTTCTGGTGTTTGGGCTATAGGTCTAACAACTTCACGTTCTTTAATTGAAGCCAATTCTACATGGATAACATCTTTCTATTTTTTCCAATCATTTCTCTATCTACATTCCTCTACTGATTTTGGTTCAAGATCTTCATCTTGTTGCATTATTTCATGTGACGACCCGGCCGGTCATCTTAAGAATTAACACCCCAATCCTCTATTAACTGCTTTTTCCTAGTTTATTTCTGGTATTTTGATTTGGTGGGATGTTCGGTTTTGAGTTCCGGAGAGTTTGTGACACTTAGTCCCTAAATAAGAGCTTAAGTGTTGGAAAGTTGACCGTAGTCGGAACGGTATGAAGACGTCCTTAGAATGGAAATCCGATGCTTCCATTAGCTTCGTTAAATGATTTTGGGCTTAGGGGCGTGATCGGATTGTGTTTTGGAGGTCCGCAGCTAATTTAGGCTTAAAATGCCAAAAGTCAAATTTTTTAACTTTCCGGTCCGATAGTGAGATTTTGATCTATGGGTCGGAATTGAATTCCAAAAATATGAGTAGCTTTGTAGTGTTGAATGTGACGAGCTTGAAAAATTTTAAGTCATTCGGACAAGATTTGATAGACTTTTTGATTGAAAACATAATTTCAGAGTTCTTGGAGTTCTTAGGCTTGAATCCTATGTTAAATCGGTGATTTGATGTTGTTGTGAGCGTTCCAAAGTTTTGAACAAGTTTGAATAATTTTATGGGATGTGTTAGTACATTTGGTTTGAAGTCCTGGGGGTTCGGGTAGGTTCCGGGATGTTTTACGCCTAAAATCATTGTTGTTGCAGGTCCAGAGGAGTTGCAGACCTCTGAACCCACCAGTGCGGTCCGCATAGTATTTTGTGTTGTCGCAGTGGGGGCTTTGTGGCCGAACAATATCCAGTGCGGTTCACAGTGAGAAAAGTTTCATTAGTCTGACTTTGGAAGCTTATATCTTTTGATCTACAAGGAATTTTGATATGATTCAAGAAAACAAAAGTTGTAGCCCTTAGTGTCTAGTTTCCAAAAAGGTAAAGAAATCACAATTTAGACATTTGTATAGAAAGTTATGGCCAAATCCTGCAGTCAAATCCACCGTGGACAGCACTAGTTTTTATGCGGTCAGCAGTGGTGGATATCCGGGAGGTGCACAATAAATACGAGGTTTAGGGTTTTATTTCATATTTTGACCTAGAAAGCTCGAATTTTGGCAATTTTTTGAAGGTTTTTCAAGAAACTCATCGGGGTAAGTGATTCTAACTTGAATTTGGCTAGAGTACATGAATCTATCATTGAATTCATCATTTAATTCGTGATTTGGGATGGAATTTGGAAAGAAAATTGTGAAATCTTTCAAATATGTAAAATGATGATTTGAAGGACCAAATTGAATCGGAATTGGATAATTTTGGTATGGTTAGACTCGTGAGGGTATGAGGATTCTGAAAATATAAATTTTATCCAATTTCAAAATATGGGACCGAGGGGTATTTTGTTCATTTTACCTAATTTCACGTATTAGCTTAGAATTTAATTGTAGAATCGATTTTTTGAAGTGTTATTTACATTATGAAATTGAATTGAATAGATTTGGGCCATTTGGAGTGGAATACTCGGGACAAGAACGTGGTCTCAGATTGATTTTGAGTCGGTTCGAGGTAAGTGGCTTGCCTAACGTTTCCCTTTGGATTTGTTATATTTGATAATTGAAATGCCTTCTACATAAGGTGACGAGTACTTGTGCTAATTGTTGAAAATCTGGGTTTCATTAGGTACTACTAGTATGTTTACTTTCATGTTTATTACTTGTACTAATTAAGCATGTGTTAGCTTAGGAAAATCATGTCTAAGTGATTAAATTGCCCTATTTGTTTAACTGCTTTACCTGAATTTTATGCAGCCTGCTAGGCTAGACTATTTGTTTGGCCTTAATATAAAGTTGATATTTCTGAGCATTTCTCCTATTGTTGTTGTGTATTTACATTGGGACTACGGATGTGGGATTCCGGCAAACCCCCCTGCACAGCTATGTGGAACTAGAGAAATGCACCCAATAGATTCCCCAAGTACTAGGTATTTATATTTGGGACTACGGAACGGGATTCAAATAGATCCCCGTGTACTATGAGCTAGACTACGGGAAGATATCCCGAGAGACTTATTGGATATGTATATTTGGGACTTCAGGACGGTATCCTGGAAGATCCCCGATTGATATTATTGGAGTTAAGTTGTATTTTCTTTCGGTGTTTACGTTGTTTCTGTGTAGTTATTGTTGTTCCTTATATTTTGTGTTACTTTTACTATTGTACATATTTATATTGTTCTGTTCTACACTGTCGAATTATATCTTTTATTTAACCTCAGTAGGGCCCTAACCTTCCTCGTCACTACTCAACCGAGGTTAGGCTTGGCACTTACTAAGTACCGCCGTGGTGTACTCATACCCTTTCTGCACATGTTATTTATGTGCAGATCTAAGGACTTCTGCCTAGTCCTATCACCCCTGAGGCGAGGCGACTGCTCTATCGACTTTGAGGTATATCTGCCGCGTCCGCAGACCGAGGAGCCTCTTTCTATTTTTGTATTTAGTATTTAGCCCTTCTATACTTTATGTTCTTGTTAGACATTCCGGAGTTAGAGCTATGTAGTATTTCTTCGCTTGTGATTCATGGGTTTCCGGGTTTTGGGAGTATGTATTGGTTTTGAGAATTTAAGTATTGTGTATACCGAGCGATATTTTATATATCGTTTATTTCGATTATTTTTGTCTTTTGATTCTTTCTTCCGTAAGTTTTGTTTATGTTCCGTATTGTTAGGCTTACCTAGTCGTAGAGACTAGGTGCCATCATGACAGTTCACGTAGGGCGGACTAGGCTCGTTACATTTCAGCATCAATATTATAAGCAAAATTTTTATCAACAACTATATCATTTCAGTTCCATCTTTTTCCAGTTGAGATATAATTTATTCAGATCTCTTCATTTTTATTATTTTCAGGTACCTTGACCACTTTTGATGTTTTATCAACTGTTATGTCTCGGGGATCTTCTTGAGCTATTACCTCTATATTATGACCTTCTTGATCATTTTTTCCTTTCCTTTATCGAGGATTTTGATCTTTAGAACTGATTGATCCACCACGTTTTAAGTGTGACTTAGACTCATATGCTTTGACAGATTGTCCTACCGGGACATAACCTTGAATTGGAGTATTTACAGCTGGAATATGAGATTTAGTAATCATTGGTAGGCTGGTAAATGCATTTGGAAGTTGATTTGCAATACTTTGAAAATGAATTATCTTTTGAACTTCCAGTTCACATTGATTTGTACAAGGATCTAAATAAGATAATGATAATGCACTCAGATTATCTCCTTTTTCAGTTGTTTATTCACTCCCCCTAATATTGGAAAACCTAATTCATGAAAATGGCAATCAGGAAATATTGCCGTAATAATCTCCAGTCATGGGTTCTAAATAGTTAATAATAGAATGAGATTCATATTCAATATATATCCCGAACCTTCTTTTGAAACTCATCTTTGTGTGTTGTGATGGAGCAATTGGAACATATACCGCACATCCAAATATTCTAAGATAAGAAATATTTGGCTCCTGACCATAAGCTAATTGTAATGGGAGATTTTATGATAATCCGTTGGCTAGACGCGCACAAGTACTGCTGCATGCAAAATAGCATGACCCCATATCAAAATAGGAAGTTTTGTTGTCACAAGCAATGGTCGAGCAATTAATTAGAGTCGTTTGATAAATGATTTCGCCAGTTCATTCTGAGTATAAACATAAGCAACATGATGTTCAACTATTATCCCAGTTGACATATAATAATTATTAAAGGCTAGGGATGTAAATTCACCAGCATTATCAAGACGAATTGTCTTAATAGCATAATCTAGAAATTGTGCTCTTAATCTTATTAATTGAGCCAACAACCGCACAAATGCCAGATTGCTAGTTGACAATAAGTACACATAAGACCATCTTGTAGATGTATCTATTAAAACCATATAATATATTTAAATGGTCCACATGGTGGGTGAATGGGTCCACATATATCACCATGTATACGTTACAGAAATGCCGGGGATTCAATCCCAACTTTAGTTATTGATGGCCTAGTAATAAATTTACCTTGAGAACATGCAACACAAGAAAAATCCTTAAATTGAAGAATCTTTTGGTTCTTCAATACAGGTGCATGTGAATTCTCAATTATTACGCGCATCATGATAGAGCCGGGATGGCCCAACCGGTCATGCCAAATAATAAAATCATTTGAATTAGTAAACTTCGGGTTTACTATATCATGTATTTCAACCCTGCCAATGTTTATGTAGTACAAGCCAGAGGAAAGACTAGGCAGCTTTTCAAGCACTTATTTCTTACCCGACTTTATTGTAGTAATATAAAGATATTCAATCTTTTCATTATTTGTAGTCTCAATGTGATATCCATTTGGCGAATATCTTTGAAACTTAGTAAGTTTCTTTGAGACTTACTACAACATAATGCTTCATTAATAGGCAAATTTGTTCTTTCGGGTAGTAATATTTTTGATCTTCTAGAGCCTTCAATTAATCTTGTACATCCAGATATTGTATTAATATTGGCATCTTTCATCACCAAATAAGAGAAATATCTCTTATCCCTTAAAATAGTATATGTTATAGTACTATCTAAAAGACATATATCATCTTCATTGATCTTAGAACTAACTGAAGACTGGAAAATTTCCATATTCTAAAGAACAAAAAGTATATAAGAAATACGAAAGACTATAAATAAAATAAACATTAGAAATTACACTAGGAATGTATAAACTAGTATATATGATGCTTTAGGAAAGTACACTAAGAAGAACAAACTACTTAAATACATAATATGAAAATAATAACTTTTCTTAAAGTTTTATTCCCCAGTAAGATAATCACTTCTCAGTTAATATCCTAAAAGAAGTCTCCCGCTTCTAGATGAGTAATATTTGCAAGGACTCTAAAATCATCATCTTTATATGAAAGATTCACCTCAATATAGTTATTATTTTGATAAGTCAAGTTTGTCTCCACGTTGTTATCTTTCTTTTAATAAATGCTTGATAAAGTTTGACAAAATAGTCAGGTGTACGACAAACACGTGCCCAATGACCTTTCATACAACATCTGTGGAAAATTTTAACTTTGACCTTTAAAAAATTATTTTGAGTATCCTTATTGTTCTCCTGTTAATTTTCACCATGATGACGATAATTATTCCATCCCCTTCCATGTCCACGTCCACGTCTTGACTGTGACGAACTGCCTCGTTTTCCCCATGTTATGTTATTCTATGCTTCAATATCAGTATTTGAGTCGATCAGATAGAATTGAATTGATTTTAGTTGGAAATGAGGCACTTAGCCTCTTAGAAGGAAACTTATTTTGGAAAAGTGAACCGGAAGTTGACTATATAGTTAGAAGGTTCGGATGTGAATTTCGGTGATTTGGTTAGCTTTGGTGAATGATTTGTGACGTAGGAGTACGATCGGAATTGATTTTGAAGGCTCGGTGTAGAATTAGGCTTGAATTGGCGAAGTTTGAATTTTGGCGAATTCCGGTTGATGATGGGTGAGATTTTGATCCGAGGGTCGGAATGGAATTTCAAGAGTTGCAGTAGCTTTTATAGGTGATTTTAGATATGCCTGCAAATTTTCATGTCATTCGGACATCGTTTGGTCAGGTTTTTGATCGAATGTGCAATTCGGATGTTTTTAAGAAACTTAGGCTTTAATTTGGTGAAATTTGATGATTTTGATGTTAATGATAGTGTTTTGATGGTTCGAGCAAGTTTGAATAAGGTAATAGATCATGTTTGTGCTTTTGGTTGAGGTCCCGAGGGCCTCGGGTGAGTTCGAGTGGTTAAACGGAGAATCTTGATGTTTGTTGCAGGTTTGGTGCACCTGGCTTCTGGTACTTCCGCATCTGCAGAAAAGGAGTCGCAGCAGAGGTTCCGCAGATGCGGCTAAGAGATCGCATAAGCGGTCCATGACGGACCGGGGTAATTTCGCAAAAGCGGACGGGGTATCGCTTCAGCGGGTCCGCATAGGCGAAAATGAGGCCGCAAAAGCAGAATGGTGAGATTCGCAGAAGCGGATGGTTGGGCGCAAAAGCGGAAGGCCAAGGATTTAATGAAAACCGCATAAGAGTTCATATGGACGCAGAAGCGGTCCCGCATAAGCGGTTACGGGACCGCAGAAGCGAAAAGTGCTGAAGGGTTTTAATGAAACAGTGTTCGCGAATTTCAGAAGTTAAGAAAAACATTTTAGACTTCGGGAAGAGGCGATTTTGGGCAATTTAGAGAGGATTTGAAGGGGATTCCATCAGGTATGAATTTATAGACTCGAATAATGTTGTTATGGTTTAAAAACTAGGATTTAAACACTGAAAATCTAAGGATTTAAGGGGTAAAAATAGAGGTTAGTGCTTGAAACCTAAGAAAGTGTAAACTTGGAATTTGAGGGGTCAAATGGACTCCGATTTTTGTGAATTTGGTATGTATGAACTCGTGGAGAGATAAGGAAACCGTTGATGTTAATTTTATAATTTTTCAAGATGTGAGCCCGGGGCACGGGTTTTTGCCAACTTTGTGTTTTTGGGTGTTTTTTGAGTTATTTCTATTGGGTTATATTCCCTTAGCCTGTTGTAATGTATTCGTTGTAGTTTTGGCCAGATTCGACACGCGAGGAGGTCAATACGGGAGGAAAGGGCATCGCGGAGTAGTATTTGGCAGGCTAGAGGTGAGTAATAGATTTAAATGATGTTCTGAGGGTTTGAAACCCCGGACTTTCACATCGTAACGCTATATTGAGGCGTGACACACATTCCACGATGAGTGAGGGGACGGATACTATTGGGGATTGTGGCTTGGTCCATCCCGTGTGATGTTTATACTATACTGGTGATTGATACACATACTTTATTGATATTACTGGGCTTGATGCCATGTTTGGGGCCTTGCGCCGACTTGTAAAATCCTTCGAGGATTGATATTACTGCTTAGCATGACTTGCATATCATCTAACCTCAGTCCAAGGTTTTAAATGATGTTTTACAAACTCAGCCATAATTCTATGCGTTGAAAACTTAAACGACATTTTAAATGTATTTCGGGCTGGAAACTTCTATTTTTTAAATGCCTAAGGGGCTTACTATATTATTTTCTGGACTGATTATAAAGTGACTTGAAACAGTGGTCACAATGACACTGTATGTTATACTTGAAACATTGGTAACAATGACACTGTAATATATACTTGGAACAATGGTAACAATGGCACTGTGTGATATAAATTGGCCAGGTAACAATGGCTGACCGGTCAGGTAACAATGACTGACCAAGATATTGCGCTTGGGCTGTAGGAGCCCCTCTAGAGTCTGTACACACCCCCAGTGAGAACCGTCAATGATAAATAAATATGGATGGCTCGGGCTGCACGCCGCAGTGGGTACTGGAATGTACCATCATATGTATTGCATTACATTCATGTATTTGTATTTATACTGTTGTTTAGCTGCTCAGTTCCATATGTTGTACTTATCTTCGGGCTGTAGTTACTTTTATTACTCACTGGGTCGGAGTACTCACTTTACTCCCTGCACCTTGTGTGCAGATCCAGGGCAGTCTCAGGCCCAGTAGATCTAGTTGATCAGCGGATCCAGCATTTCGGGAGTATCAAGGTAGCTGCACGGCAATCGCAGCATTAGTTTCTTCCCTCCTATCCTATCCTTTCTATTTCTGCATTATCAAACTTTGGATACACTATTTATTAGGGTGATATTCTGTATTCTAGAGGCTCATATTCGTGACACCGGGTCCTAGTGAGATTATGTTGTGTATTTTATTAAACTCTTCAGTACTTTGATCTTGAATTAATTGATATTTCTATCCGGTATTTTTGACAAATTGGGTTAAGTGTGAATAATGATCGGGCTTGCTTAGTAGTGTGTGGGCGCCATCACGATCGGGATTTGGGTCGTGATAAGTTGGTATCAGAGCCTAGGTTACTAGGTCTCACGAGTCATGAGCAGGTTTCGTAGAGTCTCGTGGATCAGTAAGGAGACGTCTGTCTTTATCCTCGAGAGGCTGCAGAACCTTTAGGAAAAATTTCACTTTCTTGGAATTCTTATCGTGCATACTTGATTCAGCTTGAGATGTAAATCTTGAAATTCCTTCCACACGTCTGTATGCGCACATGAGCACTCGGTATTATAAGTGCCCTGATGGCTTGTGATTCCCCGATCGAGGGGCGAGATATGATCCCGTGAGTTTGATGTTGGGCCAGTCTGGAGGACTTGAGGCTGGATCTTTGCTTATGGCTTGAGCACCAAGGTGCTGATTTCGTGAGCTGGTGTTATGAACTTATATGTTCAGTGTTGTCCCTAATTGTGGGAATGGCGGCTGGATAGCTATGTAATGAGTATGTTGGTGCTGTGTAATGTTTCTATATGACTTGGTAATGACGAAGAAGTCTGCAGGATAGTAGATGGACTGTTAAGTAATTCGATTCCTATTGTGGCTTGATGTATAGTCCGAATTATGGGCGCGTGAAGAATATTTTTCGTGTCTCCTAGTTGGAAAGTAAGGTTCATTACATATGGCGGTATGAGTTTAAACTCAGGAAGACTAAAATGGTTGTGTTATGTGTATGATGGTGGAAGATGTGCTAAAATACTAAATTGAGGCGAAGCAGGTGGGGTATCTCCTGCAGAGGGTTCTTAAGGGGTACGATTTTTGTGTATATTGTTAAAAGATATCATGTGCAATTGAAAGGTACGTGTTGTAATTTGAAAATTTGGGTCGCTTCAGAGAGTGGATGTCACACATCCTTTTTACTGAAGTTATTACTACACCCCGTGAAGAGCGTAATAAAGGAGTTTTTCCACTTTAAGGACAATCGAAACGGGATTCATTTTTATTTTAAAGTTCAGAGTCGCCACTTAAGAAATTTATGGTGTCCCAAGTCACCGGTTTGAATCCCGAATCGAGGAAGGGTTTGACTGTGTTTACAGTCTGCGATCCAAAAATCAGGATAAGGAATTCTGTTAACCCGGGAGAAGGTGTTAGGCACTCCCGAATTCCGTGGTTCTAGCACGGCCGCTCAACTGTTGTATTTGATTTTATCTGATTCCCATATATATTCTACTTTTATGTGCTTTTAATAATCCACTTTTATTGTTGAATTTTTTACAATAATTGCAACGTCGTGAAAATGCATCTCGGACCACACCATACCAGTACGCCTGTGGCCTTTAACATATTTCGACTTCGTTGAGATTTGAATTTGGGTCACATAAATGTACACCCGTATTTAGGAAAGTAATATTATTAAAGTCGGGCCTAAAGAGTCTATCGCGTTATTATTTTGGAAAGCCATGAAATTCGCTAAATGGCTTATCCGGATTCTAAATATTTTTCATATAACAATTATTGAGGGCCCCGTAATTTTCACTTTTATTTGGCAAGGCTCACCTCATTTTTTGTTATTAAAGGCCATGCCTAAAGTGACTAAGTTTTCTATTGGTTTTTGCATCTAAAATGAATGAAAAGTTCTAGTAAATTTTGTTATTGATTGATTTATCACCATTGGGCTCCAAAATGAATCCTACAAAGAGAATTCATGCAGGCCCAAACTAACACATGATCAATCACAAACTTTGGTTCCGGCCCAATCGAAGAGGTAATTAAATACC
>MU774042.1:13773-28717 GCA_026770625.1 Nicotiana glauca
GGCGGAACAGGGGATCAAAAAAGTGGGAATTAATTACTAGACGACCTTAAACAAACTAAACACATGGTTCATTAAAATGAATACAATTAACGAGCAAACATAAGAAATCGACCAAATAAAAGGTCTACTGAAGATGGACAGAAAAATCAACAGGGAATCAAAAAGGCTAAAAAAAATAACAAACACAACTGACAAACAAACAAATAGAGATAGAAGAATAAGAGGAGAAATACCTCGAGGGTGAAAATCAGGAACAAACCCGGACTTTGGACCAACTCAATTGAGAACACTTCGACTAAGGTCCACTGAGCGACAAAATTCTTCAAAACAGGCTTGAAACTTTCTCCATGGTTCTTGGGGCTCGTTTTGGGGTTCGAACAGTTTGGGTTCGATTTGAACCTAAACCGTGATGGTTTGGTCGTGAGGGAGGTTAGGGGAAGGCTGTGTGTGAGTTTGGGGTTGGGTGGAAGCGGCGCCGCCACCAGAAAGTAGTGGCGGTTGTTAGGGTTCTTGACAAAAATTTTAGATTCGAGGAATTCCGGTTTGATTCAAAGGAAACCATGCTCGGGGTTGAAGAAGGGGGGTCTTGGAGGTATTGTGGTGTAATTTTCATGGCCATCGGAGCTGGTTGGAATCGAAGATTCGAGAAACTCCGGCTTGATTCGAGATAAGCCATGTTTGGGGTTGGAATGGGGAGGTCTCGGAGGTGCTATGGTGTAAAAATGGGGGTCATTGGCCTACCAGAACCGCCGTGAGGCGATTTCCGGTAGGCGGAAGGCGGTGGTTGGAGGGTGGCATTACCTGGTCTCTGAGACGAGAGAGATGATAGTGAGGGAGAGGGGTCGTTTGGGGAATGAGGCGGGGCAAAACGGGTTTCAGGGTTTTGGGTATATTGGAATGGCTCAAATAATCCGAGTCATTGGATCAAACGATCTGAACGGCTTGGATTAAATGATGGGAAAAGAGACGGGGTCGTTTCGGTATGAAACGGGGGCGTTTGGTTAAATGAGAGGTTGGGTCGAGATGGGTAACGGGTCGGGTTGTTTAAACGGGTAGGGTAGATGGATAAAGGCCGTTGGATTGGTAGGGATGGTCGGCTGGGATTTCAGGAGACGAAACGACGTAGTTTCATCCTCATACTACGTCGTTTCGCCCACTTCTGAGACTAATCCCTTTGGACCGGGTATAGGGGTGTTTGGGCCTGGGTTTTGGTTTGATTTGGGCCTGATTTCTTTGCATTTTTAGCCATTTTCCAACTTTCTTAACTAACCACAATTAAATTAAACACACTCTACACAAATGAAATCACATACCTATTAATTAACACACAAACAATCAATGCAAATTACACATTTTAAATTGCTCAATGACAAGGGACAACAATGCATATTTTTGTAATTTTCTTTTCTAACCACTTTTATGGTTAATTAATTCTTAAATGCATGTAACACGTATTTTTTGTATCTTTAATCAATTTAAACAAATAAACACACACCTACAAATGCTAAAGGAAGATAACACACAATCCACAAAAATTAAATGCGATACAAAACTATTTTATTTTATATTTTTTGGGAGTAATTGTCGTGAGAGCAAAAATCACGTGCTCACATCTAGCATGACATGAAAACTTGATATGCATCTAATTAAAGTCTATTATATGACTTATATAACTTAACTTATAAGATCCATGAAGGATTTAAATCGCTTGAAGCATATATAATTCTTGGTCCCGAAGTACCGTATCCTAAGTGTTATTTGCGCACATATGTATCTTGCTATAACTATAAACATGATAATGTCATAGCGATGATTTTCAAGGTGTAACACATTCATTGGATTTAATATGGCTATTTTATTCATCAAATCTCTGCCGACGTAAACCTTCAAGAAGCTAATGCACAAGATTGGAATGTGAAGGCTCAAGGATGTGAATTGATGCTCTCATCAGGGGAGTTAATGCGCGTTGCACTCTTTTTTCCTCACAAGGCTTTGTCCCATTGGGTTTTCCTTGCAAGATTTTTAACGAGGCAACCAAAATGCATATTATTAGATATGTGTACTCTTTTTCCTTTTCTAGAATTTTTTTCCCATTGGGTTTTCTTTTAATTAAGGTTTTAATGAGACACATTATCTGTTGAATAGACATTCAAGGGGGAGTGTAATAAATAGAGTTCTATTTATGGTGAATGTCTATATTTAGAGAGATTCTAGGATTTATTACTTGGTGGCTAAGTCACCATCTCCCTATAAATAGATGGTTCTATTACATTGTAATTCATCCTAATATCAATAAAAATTTTCCCTCTCTTTTTCTCTGCAGTATTGTTCTTCTACTTTTATTATTTTATTACATAACTAAAATACAACCAAACCTGCATGGTGATGGTGGTCATCTAGCCGTCACTATTGTCAAGAACTTCTCTAAATTTATTAATATAGAAACGGAAATGTATTAATGAGGATGAAAGAGAAATGGATATGCATTTAATAGAATATAAACTAATTCCTTAATTAGTAGTACCCATAAGTACTATTAGAATATAAACTAATTCCTTAATTAGTGGTCTTTCATTAACCATAAGTACTATTAGAATATGCCATAAGTGTAAATGAATCTATCAATTTTGGAAAAAACCAAAGACTATGCTATTTATTAAATAGTTTTATATATTTGCCCCACAGTGTTAAAATCTCAAAGATTGATGATGATAAAATTATGAAATTTTTAAAGAAATATTTATAAATTACATCACAATAAATATATTTATATATTAAATATACTAAAATTTCTATATATGTAATGTCGGTTTGTTCGGTTTCGGTTTGACTTTCTTTAGTTAAAACAAACCAAACCAATTATGGTTGTTTTTTTTTTCTAACACCAAACCAAATCAAACCAAACCATGGTGGGTTTTTTTTTTCTCGGTTTGACTCGTATTATCAGGTTGGTGCTGTTTGTCAGTTTCCTTTGTATACCCCTGCTTCGCAGAAATTAGATAAATCATGAATAGGTTGTCAAGCCAAGATTTCTTTAGGATTGGCTCCTCCAATGCCGGACGGATATCTGAATATAGAGTACAAATGGCAACTGATGAAAGTTGAGTATCATGCCAACGTAGCTTTGTGTAAACAACTTTTACACTATCAGTACAACGTAATCCATGTTATTGCTCTATAACGTAAAAAATCTTTCAAATGTCGATACACATACAGAAGATAAACTCATAACAGTTAATCCCATATCTGAGGCAATGTCATAAGTCAAGGTCTTTCAAGACTGATGTTGATCGATCTTTCTCGTTTTTTATGGCTTCTTCTGCATGAAAATTGCCTACTAATATGTTTGTAACTTCAATTCTTGGAACCATAAAATTAATCAATTCAAACCACAATGATCATAAACTATGTCTATCTCATTTTGGTTCTATACTTGTCTTCCTTTTTTCATTTGGTGCGTTCCCAACTGCCCACTGACCAAATTAATACCATGAGAAAGATCTATGATATGCTTCAGAATGATACTGCTACTTCTTTTGTATGGAACAGGATTAATAAAAGTTCAAACCCATGTTCTTGGAAAGGAATTTCTTGCAATTCTAATCATAATTCTTCCATAACAAACATCTCCTTTTCATTGTTTTCGATTTCTAGCTCTGACTTCTTGCCTGTTATTTGTCAAATTAATACATTGGAATCTCTTGATGTTTCCCAGAACAATTTAAGCTCACTCCCAGATGGGTTCATTACGGGTTGTGGGGGGCTTATAGGGTTGAACTTTAGTAGGAACAGATTGGAGGGTTCTTTGCCTAATTTCACTGGTTTTGGAAAGTTGGAGTCTTTGGACTTTTCTCATAATAACTTGAATGGGAAAGTTGACTTGCAGTTGGATGGATTGAACTCAATCAAGACTTTGAACCTTAGCTACAACAGTTTTCTGGCTCAGTTCCTACAAGTCTTGGAAAATTTAATCTTTTGGAGAAGCTTCAACTTTCTGCAAATTTTTTTCAAGGCGAATTCCCCACTCAAATTGTGAACTTTGGCAACTTAACTTTGATTGACCTTTCTCTTAACTTTATCTGGTGTCATTCCTGATAGATTAGGACAACTTTCCAAATTGCAACTTTTGATTTTATCAGCCAATAATTTGAGTGGAACAATCCCACAATCCATTGGGAATATCAAAACATTGACGCGTTTCGCTGCGAATCAGAATCGGTTTGTTGGAAATATACCCCTTGGCTTAACCAAGAACCTGAGGAATTTAGACCTCAGTTTTAACAATTTAACTGGTATAATACCTCAGGACCTGTTATCCGCACTGAACTTGCAGTTTGTTGATCTGACTTCCAATAAGTTGGAGGGACCTGTTCCTACGAACTTGTCGATAAATTTGATCAGGTTGAGATTAGGGGACAATGCTTTGAACCAACTTGGTGGGGCTATTCCAGCAATGCCGTTAAGTTTGCAGATTGCTTTGAATCTAAGTCACAATCTCTTTGAAGGACCTATACCAATTACTCTATCTAGATTGACTTCATTGGAAGTTTTGGATCTCTCTTACAACAGGTTCTCAGGTCAGATTCCCGACTTTCTGACTATAATGGGAGGCTTGACTAGGTTGGTGCTTTCAAACAATCAACTCTCTGGAATTTGTCCGGAGTTTGGAAGTTTTGTCATTGTTGAGACAAGTGTAAATAGGGATCTGATCTATCCTTCCCCAATTTCAGAAAACAATGAGAAAAAGGGCAAGACATTGTCATCAACCTCAGTCATCCTCTTTGTTTTAGGTGGCTTTGTTTTTGGTATGTTTGCAACAATTTGTATCTGGTACGTTGTTTTAAAGAGCCTGCACACAAGTGAGTTTTATTGGATCACTGATGATAACCTCCACAAGTCTCAAATTAAGTTGTCCAAGACCATGGCTGCAATTTGTAGGCCAATTAACGTTATGCAAAGCAATGAATTCTACACATACTACAAGGTTATGATGCCTTGTGGTATATACTATTGCTTAAAGAAGATTGAGAGGCAGAGCAAGTCATTTAACTTGCATAGCTTTGAAAGATTCAAACAAGGGCTTATCAATATAGGCCACCTTAGCAATTACACCATGGCCCCCCTTGCTTATGTTGTTGAATCTGATACGGCATGTATAATTTATGAATATCCTGAACATGGAACCCTCTTTGACCTGCTTCATGGAAGATGTGATGACAGTATTTTAGACTGGAAAAGTCGCTTCACCATAGCAGTTGGCGTTTGTAGAGGTTTAGCTATCTTACATGGAGGCTCTCTCTTCAGCGATCCGATCATCCTCCTCTATGTTTCAACAAGCAGCATCTTTATGAAACATTTGCACCAGCCCTTAATTGGAGATGTTGAACTTGGGAGGGCAATTAATCCTTCAGAATTTGCTGTAGCAGTTGGATATGTTCCTCCAGGTAAACTGATCCTTACGTGGTTTTTAAGATAGCGAATTGATTCATCTGTTAAATTAGAAACTTAATCACTTAAATGAATGCTCGTGTTTTCATAAAGTCTTACACTTATCTGCATAACAATCACTCGACATACTATTTCTCCTATATTTGAGAAGGCAATAGAGACTGTTTTAAGGATTCAAGAATTCCTGTAAATCAAGAAATTTAATGGTTCGTTGCATCTTGAGAGTATGAAGCCAACAACTATATCTACTTGGGTAGGACGACAACCACAACAAAGACATCATCTTGTCAATAAAGCATGACAAACCAGCTTTCATTATCTTAGTGTT
Source organism: Nicotiana glauca (assembly GCA_026770625.1). NCBI lineage: Eukaryota > Viridiplantae > Streptophyta > Magnoliopsida > Solanales > Solanaceae > Nicotiana > Nicotiana glauca. The sequence continues at coordinate 19,550 of MU774042.1, forward strand.
TATTACTTTCCTTTCGTTATAATTCTTTGTAAGAGACCAGCTCATTGAATCTTACTCCTTTAAAATGTAAGACACCAACACCAGGTCCACCAACGAGCAACTCTGTATTTTGCTTTCCTTCTGTTTTTAAACAGAACTACACAAATTTCATGTCTAATTCCAATGATCTAACATGATTCCGTAAAATCCAGTTCCAACATTACCTCAGTGTTTTTTACAATGTCCTGTTTTAAACCACCTGGAATGATTTTTTATGTAATCTTTGTATTTGCAGAATATGCATATGTGATGAGAGTAACTGAGGCTGGTAATATGTATAGTTTTGGGGTGATAATGCTTGAGCTTCTAACTGGAAAACCAGCCATTAGTGAAGGAATGGAGTTGGCTAAGTGGGTATTAAGCAAGTCAATCCAGCATGAAGATTTGGGTGAAGTTCTTGACAGCAGAGTGAGTGGAAAATCTATTCAAGTTCACCAACAAATGCTTTTAGTGCTTGAAATTGCTCTGCAATGCTTAAGTGTCTCCTCAAGCGAAAGACTTGATGCCAAAGAATTATTAGAGACATTGCTAACCTTGGGCCAGCAGTTTGGTATTTAATCACAGATATTGTAACATTGTTCGACATCTACTACGGCCCCTGGGCCTTTGGTCTATCTGATGCTGCATATGACACAACGAAAGTCTCAATCTTGGATCCGCTGCTCACGGATCTGGTCCTCGTCATATGGCATAAGCACACTCTTTAATTAATACGCTTATTTGGCTCTAGACACTTATAGACATTAAAAGAATCCTAAAATGATGTATATTAAAAAGCCTAATATCCTTCCACAGTCACTGGCTATAGATATGGCGCTCAACGTATTCATTCATGACTCTGATACCAAGCTTGTCACACCCTAACTAGGGGCTAGCGAGTTTGCTTAATATTCTCATCGTATAACCTCACATATAATAATTCATATGCTAAATCAAATTCAAAGAATGCCATAAGCATCGTAACTAATCAGCTCAACGGAGGAGACACAATTTTACTGTTAGGAGTAACACAAACGTTCCCAACTATAATCTCTAACTTCCGGCGTTTGTGGTCTAAGTAGGTTTTTTGTCTACTCTAACCTACCGGTAGACAATTAGACGATACCGTCAAGCTGAATTTATGCCTTGCACTTGTTGGTATGCTCACATACGTCCAACATTTGCTATTTCAATTTCTACGGGGTTCTGTATATCAATAGAAAATGTAGATAACTTCTAGGTTTTGCAAACCTAACTTATTTATTAACGTAAGGAGACGAGTCTAAATGAGCTAAATAGATGGTGACGATTCACATAGTTGACCCTTTCTAGCTTGAGATTGAGGCTTAGTTGTTTTTGTTGTATATAAATGTACTTGTCTTTGAGATATTTCTTTTTACACAATTTCATATGTTTAATTTTATAATATTTATTTATGTCCTCCTTTAGGCTTAGAGAGGATATATGTATCAGGTTCTGATACAAGTCTTCCTAGAATGAGATTAAAGCAAGGGGTGCTGGAAACGGTTAAACTGGAAAATTACCTACTCTCTCCGTTCACTTTTAGTTGCCAAGTATTCTAAAAATAAATTTTCATTTTTACTTGTCATTTTTCGCATATCGAAAATAATTTATTTTTCCTCTTTTGCCCTTAACATTAGTTACTCATTCCAAATCATTTTTCAAATCTATTAAGACTATACACCAATTAATATGGGTATCATGGTAAATTCTACACTTTATTTATTATTTCTTAAGAGGTGTGCTATGTCAATAGTGGACAAGTAAAAGTGAACGGAGGGAGTAATAGTTTAGTTAGACAAGGTTGTTACCGTAGTTTGCACCTTACTGTTACAGTACTCAGTCATATGCACAAGGTAGTAAAGAGGATACAACGAGTGCATCAGATACCTGCACGAAGAAACAACAAAAAAAATCAGTAAGACATTGATCAATCCTCATTTAGTTATAAGATTAAATGACACACTACAGCTTCAGAAATCAGCTAAATAGTAAGAATCAACAAAATATCCCTCTATCCATGAGTATCTATTCTATCTATAAATGTAGAGGATCTCTCTATAGAAATAGATTTCGTTTATGGAATGATATGATCGACTAACCATAGCCGATATCAGCTAAACTGAACTTCTGTTGGATCAAGTCTTTCGGGAAGCTTGTCAATAAAATCTCATTTACCAAAACCATATCTTATGTTCCTATTTGCACCCCGAACTTGTTATTCCTTTATGGATGAAGAAGAAATCATCATTGACTTGAAAGAATATTTCAAAAGAAGAAAAAACGTCATAAGTTGGGTGAATACTCAACATGAAAACCAGTTCAGTAAAATAACACAGCAAAGTGATTCGAACTTGTCACCAAGAAGCTGGAAGAGGTATACACAATAATGCTATATGTACAAATTCATCGAGTAGCTGGAAAGGTTTACACTTCTCTTTACACTAAAGTTTCAAATGAAACAAAAAAAGAATTTTAATACTCATATCTGATATCATTCTTTAATCTATGAAACAATCTTTTTTCAATCAAGAATCTATGAAACAATCTTCTATTTCTCTCATTTCAAATTGCCAAGAAAAGGCAAAATTGTTTTGCCTCTGAAGCTCGTTCCCTTTAGCCCTCAATCCATCCTCCGGCTTGCAATTTTTTCCATCATGGTTCTCGATAACACACCCACAGCAAGGTTGTGGAGCCAGTCCATCATGAAACCATCTTAGCTCGTTGCCACTTCTATCCATCTCCTCTGGCATCCGTACAGTTGTTTGTCTTGATGTCATTATACTTGAAATGCATATGTATTCACCCTTATACCAACCACTACTACCAAAGGTAGTCATCTTTTTATCTAGGTCCAGCGAGATCGATCTTGGAGTTTCTTATAGCAGGATGAGCCTCAGTACAGTACCTTTAAAACCGCTTCCAAATCATCTAGTTGGAACCGACAGTATTCACGGATCCGTATGCCGCGGTGAATATATACCTGGTCCCTGCACACACTGCCCGTCACACCCTGGAAATTGGTTTCGCCCGAAGCGTCGGATCAATGATCACCCATGACTTCTGTGGAACACTAGTGCCACAAAGGCCTTTGGTGGTCTTAATGGCCAACGATGAACTCATACACATTGGCATTGACGTCAATTGAACTGCACCCAGGTGACTTCTTAACACCTAAATCTCGCATAGTTCCTCTGACCTTTGATACATCTTCCCATCTGCCAGCAGATGCATAGGTGTTTGCCAGAAGCGTATGAGTGCTAGAATCATAAGATTCAATCTCCATAAGCAGTTTAGCCACATGTTCACCGACATCAACTCTTCCGTAAATTCTGCAGGCACTGAGCAAAGCCCCATATATTGGAATTATAATCTCATTGTCTTTTTTCGGTATCATAGATATCGTTTCTTCAGCTTCGCTTAAGAGCCCAGCACGACCAAGTAGGTCAATCAGACAACCATAATGTTCTAATTTTGGCTGAATCCCATAAATCCTACTCATTGAGTGGAAATATCTGCGGCCTTCCTCTACCAAGCCCCCATGGCTGCATGCACTCAACACTCCGATAAAAGTGATATCATCGGGGCAAAATCCAGCTTGTTCCATTTGTGAGAACAGTTCCAGTGCTTTCCTCGTGTTCCCGCTCATGGCTAACGCACAAATAATTGAAGTCCATGATGCAGTATCTTTCTCTTTTAATCCATCAAATATTTCCATCGATTTTTCTATGCAACCACACTTTGCATACATCTCTATAAGGGCCGTACCAACAACTGCAGTAATAGCTATTTTGTTTTCTTTCATGTAATCACGAATCCATTCCCCTTGTTCCAAGGCTCCTATCTGAGCACAACCAGTGAGAAGGGCAACCAATGTGTATTTATCAGGTTTAATTCTTTGCATTTGCATCGAACGAAACAAATCCATTGCATCATCAACACGGTTGAATTGCACATACCCATTAATCATAGCTGTCCACAGAACTAGATCCCTTACTGGACTCCTCTCAAAAAGTTTTCTAGCTTCATCCAATTGACCGCGATTAACATACCCAGAAACCATACTAGTCCAACATATAACATTTTTCGTTGGCATATCATCAAAAATCTGCCTAGCCACCATCAAGAATCCACACTTAGAATACATGTCCACTAATGCATTCCCAATAATAACGCTAAACCCAAGCTCTTCAACAATGTATCGATGAATTTCTTTACCAAGTTCCAAGCTTTTCAATGCAGTGCAAGCTGACAAAGTACTCACAACTGTCGCTTCGTCAGGCTTAACACCACTTTCCTCCCGCATCTTCATGTAAACCCCAGCAGCATCCTGATACCTACCACATCTCACAAATCCAGAAATCAACATATTCCATGCGACCGAATCTCTGTGAAGCATTTCATCAAACACTTTGTTCAAACTCGTCACACAACCAAACAGACCATACATATCCATAACAGAATTACCAACATAGTTATCAAACCAAACACCAGATTTCAACACATACCCATGAAGCTTTTCACCTCCCTTCACCAATTTCAACTCACCTATAGCTTTAAACACAAATGGATACGTGAAATTATCAGGAAACAAGCCACCTATTCTCAATTCATCAAACAAGAAAAGGGGTTCTTTAAATTGACCCTTTTTCACGTATCCTTTAATCATTACATTGTAAATGAACAATGTGCGGTTCTCACAACAATTAAAGATTTGTTTGGCGTAATTAAAGTCTCCTCCTTGGACTGTGTCAGTTGTAAAAGCTAAAAGCTTGTGTAAAATGCCAATGTGTTTGTGGAAATTGAGGATGATGATTTGGGCATGGATTTGTTTGAGTTTTGTTATGGATTTGCATGTCTTTAGAAGCTCAATGCATGTTTTAGTGTCAAGTGCTTGTTTAGGTGAACAATTGATGAGAGTTGAGAAGCTAGAAAGTTTATTAATGGAACGACTATAAATTAACCTTATTGAAGACATTATATTATAGGAATGTAGAATAGAATAGAATGCATTATAAGTAGTTGAAGGCAGCTTTAATAGGTAGGACACTAGGACTTTAAGTAATTATTGCAAAAGATTGAGCGACAAAGCAACTTCAATAAACAAATAAAATAAGTCATACTTACCTCGAACGAATCAAAACTAATCCATAAGCAGGTTCGGGATATATACGAAATAGAATGTTGGTAAAAATCCGAAAAATCAAACCAAATCGATCAAAAAAATCGATACATTTTGGTTTTGTTTGGTTTTGGTTTTGAATTTTAAAAACCGATCAAATTTGATTTGATTTTGGTTTTAATCAGAAAGAAACCCGAACCAAATCGACTATAGGAGTAACTATTCCAAATTTATTATTACACATATATATATGTACTATATTTTTATACAAAGTTTCAAAAATTTAATGGTAAATGTTAATAGTTTGCATTTTTAGTATAGTTCTTTTGTTAGGTGTAAGAATCCATTTTGTGTTAAAAATACTATGTTTTTAATTGAGTCCTTAAATTATTCATTACTATTTGATTCAATTATCATCAATACATCTTGGTAAATAATATATTTCTCAAAGGGCAATTGATTTGATAGTGTTAGTTGAAAATGTGGTCGCCGGAATATGTGTTTAGTAATGTATGTCTTATATTTAAGAAAAAACCGACAAATAACCGAAAAAACCGAAAAACCAACAAAACCCGACATAAACCGAATCGAGAAAAAACTGACTTAATTTGTTTGGTTTCGTTCTAATATTTGAAAAATCGACTTACTTGGTTTGGTTTCTTTTAAGGGAAAAATCAATCCAAACCGAACCATGAACATTCCTAGAAATAGTTATACTAAAAAGAAAGATTGAAACAAACAGGTAGTTTTTTATTTGATTAGTCTTCTTTAAAAAAAATAGCATATTTTTATATTTAGAAACAATTAATTTTACACTTCTCATTTTATGCTATGAAAAAAATTTACAACCACATAAATATAAAAATATCGTATTTACGGTCACATGTTTTAAACTTTTCATAACCGAACATATGTTATGACACGTTTAAACCATATATATATATATATATATATATATATATATATATATATATATATCACATAAATTGGAATGAAGGAATAATTGGATAGTACTATGGACTGTTGCCGCATATGTAATCTATCTTGTAGACCAAGAAAATGTTCATTTAAAGCAGCAATTTGAGACTTTGTATATACAATTCGTCACTTGTATTGGTCGCATTAGTTCTTTAAAAATTAGCAAAAAATTGTGCTCACTCTTACGAAAGAGTACACAGAATGCATCTCATACCTACTTGTAAATGTAACATAAAGTATGAGATTTTCTCGTTCTAACTAATTATAGTTGGCACATTTCTGATAAAATGATGATTGTGTACTTTAATGGAAGTTTGTTACTATTAGAGGATGCGAATCTTTCACGTTTTTAGTTTAAACTTGTAAAAGGCAACTGATACTTTTCAATTCGATTATGTAGCTATTGGTGGCCAATATTTTTGTCGTTGCTACGAGTACATTGAGAAACAAATTTGTGATTGAAACTCAAGATTAGTAGTGTTAGCAATACTTAGGATTTTATGTTATTTGCAAGAAAGAAAATTCCTCCTTTTGCTAAAATCTATTTTCAATCTATTTCAAGTTGAATATCTAAAAATTATCTTCATTTTTCATAAAGAAATATATAAGCATATAATATGTATAACAATTGAAGTGCGACACTTGTAATCTTCTCTATCGAGTTTTTCTCTACCTTCTTATGTAAGGAAAAAAATGTTTACATGTAATCCACCACTTTTAATGGACAATAAAATATCAAATCTGCTTTTAATTTTCGCATGAAGTCATATTGGATATTGAACGTGAAACACGGGGAATAAAACACAAGCATTGCAAGCAACACTTGTTTAGATAAATCCTTGTTTAGATTCAACGTAAAGTAATATAGTATTTGATTAGAGAGAACAAGAATAGCGCCACCAGTTCCGAAAGAATTCGCTCATGCCGGAGGGAGCATCTTGTATCCAACTGAGCAAGTCTAACTAGCTAGCACGACATGACCCATAAATAATTCCAACTAAGCCAACTTGCAAACGTAGCTCGACTCATCGATCAGTAGTAATGGCTTACGCATCATCTAGCTAGGCTAAATCAAACCTCAAAAACTATGACGCAATATATTTGGTATCCACCCTCTTCTCCAACTACTTCTGACCACTATAAAAGGGAATCAAGACCATCTTCAGCAGCATCCAACTTCTGGAAATCAAACTTTCTTCTCACTTAAAGGCTCTCAATCACCATTTTACCTCTCCATTTATACATTGTGTAAGCTAAGTTTGGCTCCTAAACTCTTGCTCCACTGTATGTACTACACTACTACTGCCTGTGGGAGGCTCCATGCACATGGGAAGTATACGGTTAGTCACTATTTAAAGATGTCTTTACTCTTTATCCACGGTTTAGGATGTATTTATTTTTTAGCCACTGCTTAATAGTCTTTTACCTGCCCGGGCGAAAATACTCCTGTGTTTGACATGGGTTCTGTGTAAATATTAAGAACACGGTGTCTTTACTTCATGAATGCTGTGTAAAATATTAAGGACATGGTGTCCTTAACTTCATGAATGCTGTGTAAATATTTAAGGACTACTCTTGTCCTTAGTTTTTGAACTTGTAACTCTAAAGTTTAGGATTACTTGTCCTTAACTTTTGAACTTGTAACTCTAAGTTCACGACTGTCTGTCCTTAATTTCTGTGCTTGTAACTCTAAGTTAAGGACTACATGTCCTTAATTTCTATGCTTGTAACTCTAAGTTAAGGACCAAGTGTCCTTAATTTTTAAACTTCCAACTCTAAGTTATTGACCAAGTGTCTTAACTTATGAGCTTATTACTCTAAGTTCAGGACTAACTGTCCTTAATTTATGAGCTTGTAAGTCTAAGTTAAGGACTACCTGCCCTTAGTTTTTGAGCTTGTAACTCTAAGTTTAGGACTACATGTCCTTAACTTTTGAATTTATAACTCTAAATTCAGGACTACATATCCTTATTTTTTGAACTTGAAACTCTAAGTTCATGACTATGAATTCAGTATAAATATTTAATACTTTCCTCTCAGATATGGTTCCGGTTGTCACTATTGATTTCTCATATTGCATGAGTTTTCTGCATTCTTTTCTTTGTTTAGCGATCTCATGCTTCTTTCACGCCTCACTTGTTAGTTTTCATTTGATTTTTTTCATATTGGTTACTGTTTATATCTGGTCATCTATGGGTTCACGTGAAGGCTCTCGCCATTTAGGGTTTGAAAAGGAAAAAAGATGGAAGAAAGGGTGACACTGTCTTTTCGTATTAATTTTAATAGACTAATGGTTACTTTTGCTCAGCATTAAAAATACTGGATAAAAAGTAAATGTCACTTTAGTACACGCAATTTTTACTCGATGCACTTGAGAATCTCAAGATCTATACTGCATTTCTCATTACATTTTCTCGTTTTTCTTTATTATCGCATTCATCCTGCTACAGACCTATCATCATCCACATTGATCATATAAGAAAAAGATAATCGCATAACTAATGCATCATTTAGTTAGTTGTCGAGGGGTTAAATAATGGGAAAAAGCGATACTTAACCTTGAACTATATAAAATGGTCTAGATATACCCTGTTGGAAAAATTATGGAGAATAAGATTTAGCTTGAGGCGTGTCTACGATACTATCCTTATGGATATTTCGTTCATACTGTGATAAATAAAATTAGGCGTATCCCATAGGATTCAACAAGCTCTTTTAGTATAAACTAGGAGCAGAAACAACAAAGATTAACAAAATAAATCCAACACTGAAAAATATAATATATAGCAGAAGTTTTTACTTTTAGGGTGTGTTTGGTATGAAGAAAAACATTTTCTGGAAAATGTTTTCCAATTTTTTATGTTTGGTTGGCTTAAATATTTTGAAAAATATTTTCCTTGTCAACTCATTTTCCTCCAATTGGAAGAAAATATTTTCATTATCAAGTGAAGGAAAACATTTTCCAAAACTCATTCTCAACCTTCCCCATCCTATTCCTCCCTCACCAACTCACCCCATACCCACCCACC
>MU774042.1:34012-53833 GCA_026770625.1 Nicotiana glauca
GAATTTGAGAGAGAGATACTGCGAACTAGGATGCAATATATTCAGAAAGAAATAAGTTCTGGAGTATTTTTTCGTATATTGAAGATGCAGCCTTGCCTCAGAATTTATAGGCAAATATCAGAAGAGGTGTCTGGAAAAGGTGCCTTTTCAGAAAATACGCCGCCTGCCGCGGTTCTACCGCGATCGCGGCAGAACCGCGGCCAGAGAGGCCTTCTGAACCTTCGAGCCTCTCTGAATCTGACTGTCGCTGTTCCACCGCGGTCGCGGCTGAACCGCGGCCAGAGAGGCCTTCTGAACCTTCAGGTTCTCGCATATTTTCAGCAGTGATTTGGCATTTAATTATTTATTAAATAATAGAATAAATTTTGTCCAAAAAATAATCTTATCGATCGATCATTTGACAAATCCAAATCCAAAGCTCGATCATTTGACAAATCCAAATCCAAATCCAAAGCCGAAGCCGAGCCGAGCGAGCGACGACGACGGCGCGAGGGTTCATTCTCTTCAACTCCTTTTAAGAGCTTTAAGAAGTGATTCTATATATAAGCACATAAATATGGTTGTCCCTCACCAATGAGGGACAAAGTGCAAGACAAAAATTCACTTCTTCAAATTTTTATTTTCCCTCCATTTTATTTTCCTCAATTTCCAATTCACACTTCTTTTACTTTAAAGCCCAAATGACTTAAAGTCCAACAATTAAATCACTCATTTTCCATAAAAAAACTTTTTTCATGAAAAATATTTTCTTTCGTACCAAACACACCCTTAGTTTTTTCCCAACTCAAAGCAAAAAAGGACTTGGAATTTATAGGTAAGAAAACACCATCTCATCAGATGGTTAGCTTAAAGCAATAAATTCCAACGTATATAATATTAAAGGATTAACAAATAATTAGAGGCTAATGACTATTACAAAGAAAATTCTTTGACATTTTGTAACTTTTCAAAGCCATTCAAGGCTATTGATAATGGCAGTGGTTTCAAAAGAATTTAAAGGATATGAATGCTAGTTAAAGGCAGAGGAGGAGCACTGATGCACCTGTTAGGAGGAGTGAGCGATTAGCGGTGGTGGGTATAAGGAGAGGTAGAGGGAGACCTAAGAAGTATTAGGGTGAGGTGATAAGGCAGGACATGACGCGACTTAGGATTACTGAGGGCATGGACCTAGACAGGGAATTGTGGAGGTCAAACATTAAGGTCGTACGTTAGGGGGAAGTTATAAATATTACTACAGTGCACTAGAATTAGACTAGCCGGTAGAAGTTAGGCTTATGATGCTACTGATCAACTACTGATGCAGGGCTCTATATGCTGGATATTAATTTACCGTCCATCTCGCTCGTATTTCCTATATTTCCTTATATTGCTGTTACTTTTGCTATTTTATGTTATGTAATGCATTTTATATTATTCTATTATACGTTTATCTTTAGTACTAATATATTGCCACTTGATGCCTTCTTGAGCTGAGGGTCTCCTGGAAATAACTTCTCTGCCCCTCGGGGCAGGGGTAAGGTCTGCATACACAGTACCCTCCCCAGACCCCACTGATGAAATTATACTAGAATGTTGTTGTTGTTTTTGTTGTTGTTGAATGCTAATTAAAGGTTTGTTATAATATTATAATAATAATTATTAATCATGACTAGTAAAGTATAAAGAATGTATTATAATTTTCAGTTATAAATATTAAAATATATTCAATTGATTGGTCTAATAAAGATCCATTAAAAGAATGAATCTAGACATCAATTTAAATATTTATTTTGAGATATTAAAATTATTTTTCTAACAATCCCCCACATAACTCAAAAAGAATATTAAGTAATAGAGTAAAATAAAATATTTCGCTGGGTTTTCATAAATGAGCATAATGCGTCGAATCTGGTGTCTCTTGGATTATGAACCAGACCTAGATAAAATAAGAATAAACTTACAGAACAATTGGTGAAGTTTAAAACTTCTATGAATCAAAAATTCTTTTGTAAGTTTAGTGTCTTATCTATCACATTATACTCGCACAAACTTTGTTGTTTGATGCAATTTTGCGCTAATAGGCCATGCGCGCGCCTGGTTTTCATGAGTGCTCTAGAAATTTCACCACAAATTTCGTAGGAGCGACCCCACTCCATACTCATATAGGTCCATCCATCAAGTATATTCTGCATCACAATACACCACCTACAATAGTCTATGGATTATTGGATTAAGAGTTTAGTAACTCAGCCTCACATTCCTTGCAGTCTTGCACTATACACACACACACCATAGGAAGAGATAATTTGATAGTGCATATCTGATCAACTAATGACTTGTTATTACCCATATGAACCTACTTTATGGGATCTTCAATCATATAGGTTGGGTTACCATCATTGTTGATACATCTCAATTGGCAAAAGTCTCAACCCTTCGATATTTCACTTATAAGTCAAAGGATCGGCCAAATCCTCTTTTGACTACACATAGTATGCATAAAAAATTCTCATCTCTAAGCAATTGCTTTATGACATTATATCTTAAAAAATATGTCTACTCTTCCCATTGAAAGATTTATATTCTTACAATGGTTATTGTGCCTTTGCAATCAAAATTCATCGACATAATTATTGTCGGTTTAACTCACCAAGAGGTTGCTTAATCAACCTCATTGCCAAATAATTCCAACATCATAACACCCATCAAAAGATTATCACACAATCACTAGTGAGTTTTTCAAATCTGAATAAGAGATTCAATATCATCACTGTATCCTTCTAATACAGTGGAAAATCCACACATAGAGTACTAACTCATAGTATTTCTCAAGACATAAAATCATCTCAAATAAAATGGAACTTGCCTTATGTACAAGTACCTTTTGAAACATCTTTTAACGCATAAGAATTTATTTTCTTTCTCAATCTTCCATAGTCAAGTACCAAAGTAAAATTTTCTCAATATATAAACAGTTTTAACTTCTACACAAATATCTCGAATTAGTAGAAAATGGGCCATAATTCGACGATTTATTTACACGAATGACTAAGATACCCGAAGCAACATAACTTTTGAAAGTCAGAAATACAATATATTTTTGATCTTCCAATACAAATTTTTTATCACAATAAAAATTAATTTTGTAATGCTTTATTATAACACTAATAAATAATTTTTCTCACATTTTTTCTTCTTAGGATCAGGCTATATAACTCTGGAAACCATGGTCTCCCACATTTTCAAAAATTTCAGGTTAAGGAGATAACCTTTTTACAACTCATAAGGAGTTCTGCTTTATAAATAAAAAGCTAATAATATAGCGTCACCCCGAAGATTTCTTTCTATTTAGCTATATTAGATTCAAAAGAATATGAAGGTCTTATCTCATGTATTATTCCTGACCACATCACATCATCGTAGTAGTTTATTCGCATTAATTATTTTTCATACAAAAGGAATCAAGACCTCATAGCACTTTAGAGTAGCTAATGGTGTCATTTATTAATAATTTTAAATAACTTATTATAGAGGACCAAAATGATATTCTCATGGATCAAATAAAACTAGTTATGCCATATTTGAGTAAATGTAATGCAAAAAATATTAAGATCTCAAAATATTATTGTCACGACCCGAATTTTCTATCCTCGGGAGTCGTGATGGCGCCTACTAGTGTGAACTAGGCAAGCCAAACCTTTAACTACTTACCTCATTATCCAATAAATTTTTCTTAATAGTTATAAGGCGTTAACATGATAACAGAGGAAATTCAGATTTAAGCGGAAGACAACAATAAAATGAAATAGCTGGAATCTATGTCTATTACAATTACTCAAGCCTTAACCACCCAAAACCTGGTGTCACAGTGTCACAAACAGTCTAAGATTCACTTCACACAAAGTCTGAAGAAATAACAGTACATTGTTTCTAAAATAAGGAAAATGAAACAAGGAATAGAAGATAAAGAAGACGCCAGGGCCTGCGGACGCCTGCAGGTCTACTTGGATCTCCACATGGACTAAAGGTAGCCAACTAATCTACTGTCCGAAGTCAACAGCACTGGGATCTGCACAAAAGAGTGTAGAGTGTAGTATCAGCATAACCGACCCTATGTGCTGGTAAGTGCCTAGCCTAACCTCGGCGAGGTAGTGACGAAGCTAGGACCAGACTATCAAGTAAACATGTGCAGTTATATAACATACAGCGAAAAGTAAACAAGAAGAAGCAAGTAAAGATGGGAGGGGGAAACATGCTTAAGGGAATAACGGGTAACAACAAAATATCAAGAGAATTATAAAGGAACCACAAATCCAACTACTAACAAGGATAAGGAAAACAAAGGCAGATTTCACTTTCTTTTCACATCTTGTTGCAGGCGTGCAACCCGATCCCATTTCCTGTATCTCGTGGCAAGCGTGTCACCCGCTCCCATTTCATGTATCTCGTGGCAGGCGTGCAACCGACTCCCATTTCATTTAGCTCATGGCAGGCGTGCCACCCGCTCGCATTTTATTTATCTTATGGTAGGCATACCACCCACTCCTATTTTATTATATCTTGTGGTAGGCGTACCACCCGCTCCTATTTTAATTATCTTGTGGTAGGCGTACCACCTACTCCTATTTTAATTATATTGTGGTAGACATACCACCCGCTCCCATTTACAAACCAACAATAATCACAAAGAATCCCGGCAAGGGAACAAGAGCAATATAAGAACTTCCCGGCATGGGAACATTAATATTTCAACAATATCCCAGCAAGGGAACAATGATATTTCAATAATATCCCGACAAGGGAACTCTGATATTTCAACAATATCTCATCAAGGGAACAATGATATCAAAACCAACATCCCAGCAAGGGAACAATGATGATAATAACAGGTGAGGCACAAAACCACAACGGAGTCATACCAATTACAATACAAGACTTACGGGCATGCTTGATACCGACGTATAGATACTCGTCACCATTCCTATACGTCGTACTCCCCAATTAACACGTAGCAAATAGACACAACTCCTACTCCTTCAGGCTAAGGTTAGACCGAACACTTACCTCGATACCACGAACACAATTCACGCTTCAGTTATAGCTTTACACCCCTCGATTCCACCACCAATCCGTTCATATCTAGTCACAAGTTAAATAATTACATTAATAAATGCTAAATGAATCAATTCAAATACATAAAAATGAATTTTCCAAAGTTTTACCCAAAAGTCAAAATTATCCCCGGGCCCACATGGTCAAAACCTGAGGTTCGAACCAAAAACTGATCACCCATTCCCCCACGAACTCAAATATATAATTTATTTTGAAATCGAACATCAAATCGAGGTCCAAATCCCCAATATTTAAAAACCTAGGTTCTACCCAAAATACCCAATTTCCCCCATGAAAATCCTTATTTTGAAGTTGAAAATATGTTAAGAATTGAAAAAAAGTTAGTTAAAAATTACTAACAATAGATTTGGAGAAGAAGAAATCCTTGGAAAATCGCCTAAGTGTGTTTATGTTTTGAGAGAATGTAAAAAATGGGTTTAAAATCGTCTAAGTATAAAAGTTGCAGGTCTTTGATATGGGATTGCGAACCCCGACCTCTGCTGGCTTGCGAATTGTGAAGGGAGGTTGGAAAATGCAAACTCAGGATTTGCGAAGGGAGGTTGGGAAATGCAAAGCCTGCAGGCCTGCAGGCCTGCAATTCCTTAAGTCCAAAATTTCACCCCGTGGCCTATCCAAAACTTATCTGAGCCCTCGGGGCTCCAAACCAAATATACACACAACCTCAAAAATATCTTACGGACTTATTCATGTAATCAAATCACCAAAATAACATCATGAACATCGAATTAAACCTCAAGATCAATGAAATTTCTCAAAACTTTTTTAAACATCAAATTTGCATTTAAGGTCCGAATCATGTCAAATGGATTCCGTTTCTTACCAAACTTAACAAAATTATCTTAAATCATATATAAGACCTGTACCGGGTACCGGAACCAAAATATGGGCCCGATACCAATATGTTCTAATCAAAATTCATTTCCAAACCTTATAAACAATTCCAGAAAACAATTTTCTTCAAAAATTCATTTCTCGGGCTTGGGACCTCGAAATTCGATTCCGGACATACGCCCAAGTCCTATATTTTCTTACGGACCCTTTGGGACCATCAAATACTGGGCCCGGGTTCGTTTATCCAAAACATTGATCGACGTCAAATTATTTCATTTTATAGTCAAAATTTTATCATTTTTCACAGATTTTCACATATAGGCTTTCCGACTACGCGGTCGGACTGCGCATGCAAATCGAGGTGATGTTAAAAGAGCTTTTAAGGCCTCAGAACACAGAATTTATTTAAAACAAGTGTTGACCTTTTGGGTCATCACATTCTCCACCTCTAAAACAGTCGTTCGTCCTCGAACGGACAGAAGAAGGAAGTACTTGAGCTGGGGAAAAAATGGGATAACGGATCTGCATCGGACTCGGACTCCCAGGTTAATGCCTTAGCAGGCTGACCTCTCCACTGAACACGAACAGAAGGAAAACTCTTCGATCTCAACTGACAAACCTGCCGGTCTAGAATTGCTACCGGCTCCTCCTCATAAGACAAGTCCTTGTCCAACTGGACAGTGCTGAAATCTAATACGTGGGATGGATCGTCGTGATTCTTCCAGAGCATGGACACATGAAACACTGGATGCACGGCTGATAAGCTCGGCGGCAATGCAAATCTATAAGCCACCTCTCCCACTCGATCAAGAATCTCAAACGGGCCAATGAACCTAGGGCTAAGCTTGCCCTTCTTCCCAAATCTCATCACGCCCTTCATAGGCGACACTCGAAGCAATACCCGCTCACCGACCATGAATGCCAAATCATGACCTTGCGGTCAGCATAGCTCTTTTGCCTGGACTGAGTCGTACGAAGCCTATCCTAAATAATCCTGACCTTGTCCAAGGCATCCTGAACCAGATCCGTACCCAACAACCGAGCCTCTCCTGGCTCGAACCATCCAACTGGAGACCGTCACCGTCTACCATATAAAGCCTCATAGGGAGCCATCTGAATACTCGACTGGTAGTTGTTGTTGTAGGCAAACTTTGCTAAAGGCAAAAACTGATCCCACAAGCCTCCAAAGTCAATGACACAAGATCGGAGCATATCCTCCAAAATCTGAGTGGTCCGCTCGGGCTGCCCGTCCGTCTGAAGATGAAATGTTGTGCTCAACTCAACCCGTGTGCCCAACTCTCACTGAACTGCCTTCCATAAATGTGAGGTAAACTGCATACCTCGATTCAAAATGATAGACACGGGCACACCATGAAGACGAACAATTTCCCGGATATAGATCTCAGCTAACCTCTCGGAAGAATATGAGACTGCCACAGGAATTAAGTGCGCTGACTTGGTCAACCTATCAACAATGACCTACACTGCATCGAACTTCTTCTGAGTCCGTGGGAGCCCAGTAACAAAGTCCATAATGATACGCTCCCACTTCCACTCAAGTATCTCAATCTTTTGAAATGAACCACCGGCCTCTGATGCTCGTACTTAATCTTCTGACAATTCATACACCGAGCCACATACGCAACGATATCCTTTTTCATTCTCTGCCACCAATAATGATGCCGCAAGTCCTGATATATCTTCGTGGCACACGGATGAATAGAGTAGCAGGAGCTATGGGCCTCCTCTAAAATCAACTCTCGAAGACCATCCACATTAGGCACACAAACTCAACCCTGCAATCTCAAAACTCCGTCATCACCTATGGTAACCTGCTTGGCACCTCCGTGCTGCACCGTGTCTCTAAGGACACACAAATGGAGATCATTATACTGCCGATCCTGGATACGCTCCAATAATGAAGAACGAGCGGCAAGCTAACAAACGGTTGGGCTCAGAAACATCCAACCTCATGAACTGCTTGACCAAAGCCTGAACATCCAAAGCAAGTGGTCTCTCACTGACCGGAATATAAGCTAAATTGCCTATGCTGGCTGACTTCCTACTCAGGGCATCGGCCACCACATTGGCCTTCCCTAGATGATATAAAATGGTGATATCATAATCCTTCAACAACTCCAACCATATCCTCTACCTCAAATTCAACTCATTTTGCTTGAACAAATATTGTAGACTTTTGTGATCCGTGATCACCTCACATGCCACACCATACAGATAATGCCTCCAGCTCTTCAACGCGTGGAGAATGGCTGCCAACTCAAAATCATGAACCGGATAGTTCTTCTCATGAATCTTCAGGTGCCGTGAAGCATAGGCAATGACCTTGCTACCCTGCATCAACACCGCACCAAGCCCAATACGAGATGCATCACAATAAACATTATATGGCCCTGAACCTGTGGGCAAAACCAACACCGGTGATGTAGTTAGAGTTGTCTTGAGCCTCTGGAAGCTCGCTTCACACTTGTTCGACCATCTGAACTGGGAACCCTTCTGGGTTAACCTGGTCATCGGGGCTGCGATACATGAAAACCCCTCTACGAACCGACGATAGTAGCCTGCCAAACCCAAGAAACCCCTCTACTGACACCACATGACCCAGGAATGCAACTGAACTCAACCAGAACTCACATTTCGAAAACTTGGCGTACAACTGATTGTCCCTTTAAGTCTGAAGAACTACTCTAGGATGCTATTCGTGCTCCTCCCAACTGCGGGAATATATCAAAATATCATCAATAAAGACTATCACGAACGAATCCAAGTAAGGCCTGAACACTCGGTTCATCAAATCCATAAGAGCTACTAGGGAATTTGTCAACCCGAATGACATCACCAAGAACTCATAATGCCCGTACCGGGTGCGGAAAGTTGTCTTAAGGACATCGGATGCCCTAATCCTCGACTGATGGTAGCCAGATCTCAAGTCAATCTTTGAAAATAGATTGACACCCTGAAGCTGATCGAACAAATCATCAATCCTCGGTAGCGGATACTTATTC
This sequence comes from Nicotiana glauca, assembly GCA_026770625.1. Lineage (NCBI taxonomy): Eukaryota > Viridiplantae > Streptophyta > Magnoliopsida > Solanales > Solanaceae > Nicotiana > Nicotiana glauca. The sequence continues at coordinate 42,979 of MU774042.1, forward strand.
TTGATTGTAACCTTGTTCAATTGCCGGTAATCTATACACATTCGCACCGACCCATCCTTCTTCTTACCAAACAACACAGGCGCACCCCAAGGCAAAATACTGGGCCTAATGAAACCCTTTTCAAACAAGCCTTGCAACTGCTCCTTCAACTCTTTCAACTCAGGCAGGGTCATACGATACGACATAATAGAAATGGGCTGAGTGCCTAGAGCCAAATCAATGAAAAAGTCAATATCCCTGTCGGGTGGCATACCCGACAGGTCTAAAGGGAATACCTCAAGAAACTCACAGACAATGGGCAGAGACTCAATAGAAGGAACCTCAGCACTAGAATCATGAACATAGGCCAAATAGGCCAAACACACCTTCTCGACCATACGTCGAGCCTTCACATGGAGATAACACTACGGGTTGAATGACCAGGAGTCTCTCTCCACTCTAAACGAGGTAAACTAGGTAAGGCTAAGGTCACAGTCTTGGCATGACAGTCCAAGATAGCGTGATAACCAGTCCATCCCCAATATAACATCGAAATCAACCATGTCGAGAAGAAGAAAATCTACCAGAGTCTCAAGACCTCCAATCACAACTATACATGAACGATGGACTCGATCTACCACAATAGAATCACCCACCGGTGTAGACACATAAACAGGAGCACTCAAAGAATCACTAGGCAGGACCAGGTATGGTGCAAAATAAGATAACACGTACGAGTATGTAGACCCTAGATCAAATAACACTGAAGCATCTCTATCACAAACCAGAACATTACCTGTAATAACCGCATCGAAAGCCTCAGCCTCGGGCCTGACTGGAAGAGCATAACTTTGAGGCTGGGCCCCACCACCCTAAACTACATCTCTGGGATGACCTGCTGTTGGTTGGCCTCCACCTCTAGCGGCCTGAGCTCTGCCTCTAGGAGCTCTACCTCTATCTCTAGCACCTCTACTCCCACTCCTAGCTGGCTGGGCGGGCTGTGGAACAACTGGTGCCTGAACCATGGCACGGGAACCCTGATGCTGAGAGCTACTAGGTGCTCGAGGGCAATACCTAGCAATGTGCCTCGTGTCGCCACAAGTAAAACAAGCCCTCGGCTGCTGGGGCTGATGACCCTGGAAGCTCTGAAGCAGCGTGCACTGATAGGAGGTGGTGGTGCACTGTAGGATTGCTGATCAGAATACTGCATCTTAGAACCATGGCCACCTGAAGCACCGTGAGAAACCTGGAGTGCCGACTAAAAAGGCTTAGGAGGATGGCCTCTACCATACGAATCTCTACCTCCAGACGAGGTACCACTGAATCTGCCTAAATGACGGGGCCTCTTGTCCGACCTATGACCACCCCCGTGACAGAACCATCTCAACTCTCCGGGCCACATTGGCCGCCTCTTGGAAAGATATCTCACTCCTAGTCTCCCTAGCCATCTGAAGATGAATCGGGTGAATAAGACCATCAATAAACCTTCTCATCCTCTCTTTTTCAGTGGGGAGAATGATAAGAGCATGACGAGCCAAATCGATGAATCTGGTGTCATACTGGGTAACAGTCATGGAACCCTGCTGAAGACGCTCAAACTGCCTCCAATAGGCCTCTCTTTGAGTGATGGGGAGAAACTTCTCCATAAATAGCTGAGTGAACTGCTCCCAAGTCAAAGTTGTCGATCCGACTGGTCTAGCCAAATAGAAATCCCTCCACCAGGTCTTGGCGGATCCAGACAAGTGAAAAGTGGAAAAATCGACCCCATTGGTCTCAACTATCCCCATGTTCCTGAGAACTTCGTGACAGTTGTCTAGATAATCCTGGGGGTCCTCAGTAGATGCACCGCTGAAACTAGTAGTGAAAAGCTTAGTGAACCTGCCCAATCTCCACAAAGCATCGGCAGACATAGCTGCTCCATCACCGGCCTGGGCTACCACACCCGGCTGAGCTGCTCCAACTGGCTGAACTGCTGGAGTTTGAAACAGGGGAGCTACCTACTCCGGAGTGCGAGTAGCATGAGTCTGGGCTCCTCCTCCAGCCTGGGAGACGGCTGGTGCTATTGGAAGTAAGCCTGCTCGGGTGACACTCTCCATAAGGCCCACTAGACGGACCAGAGCATCCTGAAGAACTGGGGTGGCAATAAACCCCTCTAGGACCTGAGCTGGGCCCACTGGAACTGCTGGGGTCGGAACCTCCTCATTAAAATCAACTTGAGGCTCCGTTACTGGTGCTGCTACTCGGGGCAGAGCTTTGCCCCTAGCTCGGCCTCTCCCTCTGCCCCTTGTGGGAGCTGCTGCTAGGGCTCGGGCTGCTGGTCAGCGGATGATGAAGCGCGCATTCTCGGCATCTACGAGAGAACAAAATAGAAATTTAATCAGTATTAAGAAACCAAATCGCACGACAGGAAAGAAAAGATGTGAAATTTTCCTAATTTTGTAGCCTCTAGGGGATAAATACAGACGTCTCAGTACCGATCCCTCAGACTCCACTAAGCTTGTCTATGAACTGTGAGACCCATGTAACCTAGAGCTCTGATACCAACTTGTCACGATCCGGATTTTTCACCATCGGGAGTCGTGATGGCGCCTACTAATGTGAGCTAGGCAAGCCAAACCTTTAACTACTTACCTCATTATCCAATTAATTCTTTTTAACAGTTATAAGGCGTTAAAATGATAACAACGGAAATTCAGATTTAAGCGGAAGACAACAATAAAATAAAATATCTGAAATCTATGTCTATTACAATTACTCAAGCCTTAACCATCCAAAACCTGGTAGCACAAACAGTCTAAGATTCACTACACAAAAAGTCTGAAGAAATAACAGTACACTATTTCTAAAATAAGGAAAATGAAACAGGGAATAGAAGATAGAGGAGATGTCGGGGCCTGCGGACGCCTGCAGGTCTATCTTGGATCTCCGCGTGGACTGAAGGTAGCCAACTGATCTACTGTCCGAAGTCAACAGCACTGGGATCTGCACAAAAGAGTGCAGAGTGTAGCATCAGCACAACCGACCCCATGTGTTGGTAAGTGCCTAGCCTAACCTCGGCGAGGTAGTGACGAGGCTAGGACCAGACTACCAAGTAAACCTGTGCAGTTATATAACATACAACGGAAAGTAAACAAGAATAAGCAAGTAAAGATGGGAGGGAAAAACATGCTTCGGGAAATAACAGGTAACTACAAAATATCAAGAGAATTATAAAGGAACCACAAATCCAACTACTAACAAGGATAAGGAAAACAAAGGCAGATTTCACTTTCTTTTTGCAAGCGTGCAACCAGATCCCATTTCCTGTATCTCGTGGCAGGCTTGCCACCTGCTCCCATTTCATGTATTGTGAACAACTAATTTTCGACCACACCGAATTTCATACTATTTTAGTGTAAATATTTTATAGATTTAATCCTAATATTTTAAATTTTTATCTTAATTTTAATAAGTTTCATTTGAGAAAATTAAATATATATAAATACCTATGTAACATATTTTATTTGTAAAGAAAAAAAATAAAAATTTACAAAATATATATGATTTCTTTTAATTAGAAATTTTTAAATGTAAAGTATGGTATTTTAGTTAGTATAATTTAACTATAGTGTAAATATTTAGTTTTCTTATGTTTATGATGTCTACGTCTCAAAGTAGTTGGCTAATATTTTAGCTATGTAATTTACTCACTTTTCTTTGTTTCAACAAAAATATATATATATATATATATATATATATATATATATATATATATATATATATATATATATATATATATATATATGTGTGTGTGTAAATCTTGAGTTAGTTAATTAATATTTTTTCCTAGTATTTTTATTGAATTTTACTTGAAAAAAAATTTATTAAAAAAAAAGGCAAGCAAAAGAAAAAAAAAACAAACCAAACCTCCCAATTTCCCACTCCCCCATTTCACTCACTTGCGCGCGCACACACACGATCTTGTGTGCGCACACACACGACATTATACACACATCTCTATATATATGAAGAGAACACTTAACCAAGGGAGGAGAACTGACGGAGGTTCAATATTTTGAAAAGATCAGAAAACTTCGAACAAAAGAAAAAGTGAGGGCAGCAAAGAGGTCAAAAAAAAAAAAACAGCATTAAAGGCCAAGAAAAACCGAAAAAAAAGCTTCATTTTCTTCCTCTAAGAGCAACCCTTAAAACCATTCACTCTTTTGTCTAAAAATATCTAGTTCAAGCTCGATCTTTCTCATCCAAAGCGAGAGTTTCGAGAGATAAGGTTCTGGCATGGTTTCTGATCGGATCTGCTCCTTTTTAGTTTCGTCGGCTTACTCTTTTGTCAACTGGCAGAAAGCTCTTTAATAAATTGAAAGTTATAAAACGTCCATTCTTGATCTTTATTGCTTTCCAATTCATCATTTAGTGGGTCTGTGCCAATGGATATATGATGATTCATTTTTACATGTTCTTGTTCGATCATTTTGTGATTGTTTGCCATATCTCTTGATTTTAAGTGTTGTTCATGTTTGAATATTTATATCATTCTGTTTTTGTGCTCAAATAAATTTAAGACTATTAATTTTTAATTTAGTTAAATAAGCATGTGTGGGATGATTAAAAAGTCTGTTGAATACTACGTTTTCAATTTTTATTTTTAGGTTTCACTGTGCGTACTTCCAACCGAGAGGTTGTGAGTTCGAGTCTCCCTAAGAGCAAAAAGGTGGGAAGTTCTCGGAGAGAAGGATGCCAGAGGTCTATTTGGAAACAGCCTCTCTACCCCAGGGTAGGGGTAAAGTCTGCGTACACACTACCCTCCCCAGACCCCACTAAGTAGGATTATACTGGGTTGTTGTTGTTGTGCGTACTTCTTAATTTAAGTGTTACACAGGAATGATTATTTTCCTTTGTTACTGTTTGTCCAAGAATTTTATTTACATACTTTTTATTAAAGCTTCTTTTGTTTTAGTCATAATTTTTGCTAGATAATATCATTTCAATCAGTTCATTAATTTGATAACAATAAAACAAAAGGAGTAGTAAATTTTTAGGTAGCAAGATGAATCACGAACTAATTGAGGACTTGTTGCAATAAGTTAAATAATAATAAAAATTTATAAATATATGTATTGAATTCGAAAGAGACAAAATAATTGAAATACTCTAAAACACTAAAAAAAAAACTTTAGATGTACTTTAAATATTAGTTCATGTGTTCATACCTCAACCTTGGATTGATACGATTAAGTAATAAAAGGGAGTCACTACCTTATATGATGCTGCTTCAACCCATTTGGTGAAATAATCAACTGCCACTAGAATGAACCTGTGCTAGTTTGATGCGGCAGGCTCAATATGTCCGATAACATCCATTTCCCAAGCGGTGAACGACCATGGCGAGCTTGTTGCAGTAAGTTTGTTTGGAGGCACTTTTATCATGTCTGCATATATCTGGCAGCTATAGCATTTTCGAACATACTAGATGCAGTCCGTTTCCATAGTCATCCAAAAATATTCCGCTCAGAGTATCTTCTTTGCTAAGACAAAACCATTCATATGTGGGTCGCAGGTCCCTGCATCAACTTCTTCTAATAACCTGGATGCTTCCTTTGCTTTGACACACCTTAGTAATCCTAAATCAAGAGTCCTCCTGTACAAGATTCCTCCACTATGAAAGAAGTTGTTGAATAACCTCCGAAGTGTGCATTTTTGAGTAGCATTTGCAAGTTCCGGATATCCTCCCGTTGCCAAATATTCCTTGATATCATGGAACCATGGTTTTCCGTCTGCTTCTTCCTCGACATGAGTAAAATAAGCTGGCTTATCATGAATCTTCACCAGGATAGGATCAATGAAATTCTTATCTAGATGTTGGATCATAGATGACAAAGTGGCCAATGCATTAGCAAACTCATTCTGTGTTCTGGGGACGTGCTGAAACTCCGTCTTTGTAAAATTTTTCCTCAACTCCTGTACATTATGCAGATAAGGGAGTATCTTGGAGTTCTTGGTTGCCCATTCTTCTCGGACCTGATGTATAAGGAGGTATGAATTCCCCATCACTAGCAACTCCTGAACGTCTATGTCAATGGCCAACTTGAGCCCTAAGATGCAGGCTTCGTATTTGGCCATGTTGTTGGTACACGAGAACTTGAGTTTGGCAGATACCGGATAATGCTGGCCGATTTCTGATACTAGGACTGCTCCTATGCCCACTCCTTTGAAGTTTACTGCTCCATCGAAAAACATTCTCCAACTTCATAGGATTCTGCGATATCTTCTCCTATGAAAGATACCTCTTCATCAGGAAAATACGTCTTTAGAGGTTCGTATTCTCCATCCACGGGATTTTTAGCTAGATGATCTGCCAGTGCTTGTCCTTTGATTTCCTTCTAAGTCACGTAAACAATGTCGAATTCACTTAGCAAGATTTGCCACTTGGCTAGTTTGCCAGTAGGCATGGGCTTCTGAAAGATGTATTTCAGCGGATCCATTCTTGATATGAGATAAGTAGTATATGCACAAAAATAGTGCCTCAACTTCTAAGCTACCCTAGTCAAAGCACAACAGGTGCGCTCTAACAGAGAATACCGGGCCTCGTACGGGGTGAAATTCTTGCTGAGATAGTAGATGGCCTGCTCCTTTCTACCTGTTTCGTCATATTGTCCCAAAACATAACCGAATGCCCTATCCAATACTACAAGGTAGAGCAATAGAGGTCTACCTAGTTCGGGCGGAACCAAAACTGGCGGCGTTGACATATATTCCTTGATTCTATCGAAGGCTTTCTGGCAATCATCAGTCCATTTGGTAGTGGTATCCTTCTTCAATATTTTAAAGATCAGTTCACAAAATGACAGTGGACTGAGCTATGAACCGACTGATATAGTTGAGTCTCCCCGAAAAACTCATCATGTCCTTCTTGTTCTTCGGCGGTGGCAATTCTTGAATTGCTTTAACCTTTGATGGGTCCAGTTCTATTCCTCGTCGACTCACAATAAACCCAAGTAGTTTTTCGGTGGGGACCCCGAATGCACACTTGGCGGGGTTCAGCTTCAAATTGTACCTACTCAGTCTGTTGATTTATTTCCTCAAATCTCCTATGTGGTCAGTGGCTCTCTTGGATTTGATGATGACGTCGTCTACATATACCTCGATCTCTTTGTGTATCATGTCATCGAAAATAGTAGTCATGGCCCTCATGTAGGTGGCCCCAACATTCTTTAACCCAAATGGCATCATCTTATAACAATACATCCCCACAGTATAATGAAAGCCGTTTTCTCCGCGTTTTCCTCATCCATCCATATCTGATGATACCCAGCAAAACAATCGACGAATGACTACAGTTCATGCTTGGCGTAGTTTTCAATTAGAATGTGTATGTTTGGCAAGGGGAGTTGTCTTTTGGACTGGCCCGGTTGAGGTCCCGGTAGTTGACACAGACTCTAACCTTCCCATCCTTCTTTGGTACTGGTACAATATTGGTTAACCATGTTAGATATTCCACCACCCTGAGAACCTTAGCTTTGACCTACTTAGTGACTTCTTCCTTAATTTTCAAACTCATGTCAGGTTTGAACTTCCTGAGCTTCTGCTTTACCGGGGGACATGTCGGATTGGTTGGAAATTTGTGAGATATAATAGATGTACTGAGACCAGTCATATCATCATATAACCAGGCGAATATGTCCTCATATTCCCTTAGGAATTTCGTTTACTCTTCTTTTTCTGATGGTGATAGATGAACACCGATGCGCGTTTCTTTGACATTTTCTGTGTCTCCCAAGTTAACCACCCCAGTATCGTCCAAGTTGGACTTAGGTCTATTGTCGAAATCCTTAACCTCTTTAACAACCTCTTCTGAGTCTATGTCCGTTTGTTGCGTTGTCTCGTTGCAAGTCACAATCGTTGGTTCATCAAGATAAGTATAGTAATGCTGTGTAAATAAAGTAAACGATGAAAAGTAATAAGAGCGAGGTTTATAAAAAATTGAAATGCTTTGATAAATTTCATAATTGTTTTGAACATTGGAGCTCTTATTTTCGAAATTAAAAATGTGGAAAGGAAATCAACTAGCAAAAAAGTAAAAGGTAATGCATGTTGCTTTGTTCAGCCTTGCTACCCCGAAGTTCTCCGGGCTCTAGTGGTTTTGATGGACCAATTATTGAGGCGCGCTCCTCGGCTCACAGCTTGTATGGAAGGGCCTTCCTCCCCTTCCTCGTCGAAAATGATGCAACAGTCCATGTTATCATCTTCCAAAACCAAATTTCTCATTGCCACCAGTGCTTCCTCTTTTTTCTGACCCATATATGACATCGGCTGGCCGGAAAGACTTCTCCAGATGGGGTATCAGATGCTCCAGTGGATAGTAAGGACCGTGTAGGGTGGTGACCATTCTTTGAATTCTTTCCAGGTGTACTCATATCCCAAACTAAAAGTGGTACCATGCTTCTTCATCTTGATAGGTTTGGTGACTCCCTAGAGGCTCCTACCGAGTCCTTTGCCAGGTTCATATCCGCTCAAATTCAGTATGCTTTCAATCTTTTATCCCACCATTTATCCTTGTCCACGGCATTGACTCGCTCAATGTGATGATAAGTTTTCCCACCTATCTTTCTTCTTCCTCCGATCGCTGGGATGGTTTGGCGACTGTATATAGGATTGCTACCGTTACCATAAATGATCACCTTTTGGTGATTCCACTCAAATTTCACTACTTGATACAGGGTTGATGCTACAGCTCCAGCGGCATGGATCCAGGGTTGTCCCAATAGCAAGTTGTAAGATGCTGAGACGTCTATTACTTGAAAATCAATGTCGAACCAAGTCGGTCCCATTTGCAGGCATAAACTGATTTCCCTAATAGTGGACCTTTGGGAACCATCGAAAGCTTTGACGTTGATGGTTCCATCCTTGATTTCTTGCAGGCCTTTTCCCAATGTTTTGAGAGTTACCAATGGACAAATATTGAGGTTGGACCCTCCGTCAATCAAAATCCTGGCGATGAAATAATCCTCGCATTGTACGGTGATGTGCAATGCTTTGTTGTGGCTTAGCCCTTCCAGTGGCAACTCGTCTTCATGGAAAGTCATTTTGTGACTTTGGAATACTTGCCCTACCATGTTCGCTATTTCTCATCCCGTTATGTTGCCGGGCACATATGCCTCACTTAGTATCTTTAACAAGGCATTCTTATGTGCATCGGAGCTTTACATCAGAGCTAGGATGGAGATATGTGATAGTGTTTTATTCAGTTGATCAATGACTGAGTACTCCTTTGCTTGTATCTTTCTCCAGAGATCATCAGACCCAGTTTCAGTGACGGTTGGCCATCCAGAGGCCTTCTTGCCTGATTCATCCAAATGTTCTAGAGTATAAACCCTGCCGGTTCTGGTCATACCCTGTGCTGCAATTGCTTCTCCAAATTTGGTTTTCCCTTTCCTTCTCACCTTGGCGGTGTAATCCCAAGGAATGGCCTTCATATGGAAAGGTGCTATGGCTAACATAGCTACTGGAATGGGTACCCTTGATTTGGAAGGTAACACAACAACTTTAAACGGTACAGGTGCCTTTGGGGATCCAAACTCGACCTCAATCGGTCCTTGCGCCTTTGCAGAGGGAGGTGCCTCGAACTCAAGTGGTATGGACATTTTCACTTCAGCGGCTGGATCTGGACTACAATCAGATTGAGTGTGACCGTTGGTTTCTTTGGCTCGTCACCTTCAGTGATAAATCCGATCGACCCTTTGGGGTCCCAATCATCTTCTATCTCTATCATGTGAATACCTCCAACTTTGTGGTCAGGCAGAGGGTTGTCATGGACATTAGGAGCAGGCTCCTTGGCCACAATGATCTTGTTGTTAATCAAAGTCTGGATCTTATCCTTCAGCGAGCGACACTTGTCAATGGTATGCCCCTTCATGCCGAAATGGTATCACAGGTTTTGTTTGGGTTGATCCATTGAGAATGATTTTCTGGAGTTATGGCAGGTATAGGGGTGACGTAACCAGTAGCTTTAAGCCTTTCATACAGCTGGTCGATTGGTTCAGCAATTGCGGTGTATTGCTTGGGAGGTCTACGGTTGAAGTTTGGTCGAGGTCTAGGGAAGTTTTGGCGAGGTAATTGATAGTGAGCTTGTTGGGTATTGTAGGCTTGGTAGACGTGTACGGGTTGGGAGTATTTGGGTGATATAGGCTGGTATGCGGGAGGTGGAGATGATTGGTAAGTAGGTGGTGGAGCTTGATTGGAAGGTGAAGGTGCTTGGTAATTTGGGATAGGTTGATATGTGAGTGGAGGTAATGGGTAGGTTTGGTATTTGATTGGGGATTTTGTCCTCTGTGCAACCATTACGGTACGCACATCCCTTTTCTTGGATGTGCCGCCAGACTGTAGAGCCTTGTTGGTAGCCTACAATGCTTCAAAATTGGTGACCATACCACTTTTAATGCCTTCCTCGATCCTTTCACCTAGCTTGATGATGCCAGAAAATTTCTGACATTCAATCAACATCAACCTCTCATAGTACTGTGGGTCTTGAGCCCGGACGAAAAACCTGTTCATTTGTTCTTTTTCTAAAGCCGGCCTGACCTTAGTGGCTTCTGATCTCCAACGAGTAGTATACTCGCGGAATGTCTCCGTGGGTTTCTTCTTTAAGTTCTGGATGTAGAACACATCTTGCGCATTTTCCGTGTTGAATCTGAACCTGTCCATGAAATCGGACACCATACCTACCCAATTCGTCCACTTCTTCGGTTCTTGGCTAATGTACCAATATAGAGCATTGATCGGTGCGGACCCAACCCTTAGGAAGAGTGGCGCTAACTACTTTTACCCGATAGTGGTGTCGGGGTCAATTTCCACAGGGAGCTAGTTGTGGGAGTCGAATATT
>MU774043.1:10348-31124 GCA_026770625.1 Nicotiana glauca
AAGAACCTGATTAAGTAAACAATTTGCCAGAAGGAGGGGTAGATATGGCCAATCGTTACTCGGTACCATTGACAAAAATCAAGGATAACTGGATCTATGGGACCTTGGGTCAGAATTGCAGGGCCCAGTTTAAATGGGTAAGTATATACACTCAAGTACCCTGCTTTGTATATGGTGATATCTTCCTCAGAGGAAGGAATCACTACTCCATTATTGTCCTATTTGAAATCCCCTTTTACTTTATCAAGATCGACCTTGGTCACCAAACAAATATATCGAGACGTAGGCTCGCATCGGCTTGGCGTGGAGACAGGGTTTTCGATTTTGAAATCAGATGTTATCTCGCAAGGTGGGGGAATGCACTCCTCGAGAAAAGGGGTCACTACCGGTTTACCTTTAGCCGATCGAGAAGATGACAAAGTTTTTTCCTTTTGAGGAACAAATTTATAAGTTTTAGCCATCTCTAAGCGAAAGATCCGAGAAAATGAAAAATGTTGAAAGAAAAGAGAAGGGAGAGCTCAATGAGATTGAACAAGGGATAATGAGAATTTGAAAACAATATGGGAATAAAGTTTGAAAGGTTGTGTGATCTACCTACTTATAAAGATCATTTAAGCGTGCTGAGAAAGCCAAAAGACTGACCATCAGCCGCTTACAATTAATGATTTTGGGAATCGTACATAAAGCAACTTTTTAGTCAACTCAACCGCTCATGTCATGATGTTGGCATCAGGATCAAGGCATCGAAAGTTAATTTATCAAAAATCATTAAGGACAACCTACAAATCGAGTACGAGAAAGTATTTAAGGCTACCCGAGTTCGAGCAAATTCTCATCCGGGGACTATCTATAAAGCCCAAAGGCTATCCTTATTTTGAGTTCGAGTAAACACTCACTCGACTATTAAGCCTAAGGGCTACCCGAGTTCGAGCAAATTCTCATTCGAGGACTATCAATAAATCCCAAGGGCTATCTTTATTTCGAGTTCGAGCAAACTCTCACTCGACTATTAAGCCTAATGGCTACTCGAGTTCGGGCAAATTCTCATTCGGGGACTACCTATGAGGCCTAAGGGTTAACTTTATTTTGAGTTCGAGCGAGTACTCACTCGACCACTAAGCCCAAGGGCTACCCGAGTTCGATAAAATTCTCACTCAAAGACAATCTAAGAAGCCTAAAAGAGCTAGCTTTATTTCAAATTCTAGACCTTGCTCTCACTCAACTCGGACTCAAAAGTCACAGTGTCCCGAGTTCGCATTAAATCAATCCAAGATTAGCTCAATGATTCACAAAGAAACTTAAGAGGTGTTATATTAGTCAATTAAAACCTAAGGGTTTATTATGTTTCGGGCCCAGTATTCGGACTAATCCTTAGAGTTATACACTCATAGTTTTCACAAACAAAAGCAGAATGGAATGCAACTCGAATCGAAGTTAAAATAGAGAAATTTTTATATTAACAAAAGATGTTTACAAAGTTCCCGAGGGGCCCTTACACAGAAACGAAGAAGAAAAAATAAAATCCAAGAACCTAATCTACTTTCTGGGGTATATCTTTGAGAGTGACATTTTCGAGAACCTCCTCCTCGGGGACTCCATCTCAATCTTTAGAGAAAATTGTGGCCTGGTGAAAAACTTGGCGAGTATGGGTCTTATCAGCATGTGAGAAGGGTCTGTTGGACCGGGTAAGAAAATATTGGGCCTGGACTTTGGTCAAATTAAAACGGCCCAGTTTCGATTTTCTTCTCCATTTTTGTTCCTTTCTTTTTCTCTTATTTTTCTTTTTAATTCCTAATGACAAAAAATTCTAAAAATAAATTATAAAACCAAAATTAACTTAAAATACTAATCAACTCCTAATAATAATTATCACACAAAATTAAATAATTAAAGATCAAATCACACAATTTGATATTAAATGCTAAAAATGCAAAGTTCATATTTTTTGTGATTTTTCATTTTGTTGTAAAACAAACTTAATTGCTCTTAATTGTAAAATTAAATCCTAAATGCAAATGCGATATTTTTGTCTTTTCATTAGTTTAAACAAATCAACAAGCACGCAGAAACGCAAACAATAAAAGAAAAATAACACAAAATCCGCAAAAATTGCAAACAACACAAAACTATTTTATTTTGAATTTTTGGGAGTAATTCTCATATAGGGCAAAAATCACGTGCTTGCAGGTGCCCCTCTTTGTCCGAAAACACGAAGAGTTTTCGTGCAAAGATAAAGTGAGCGAGCAATTTTTGCCCGTTTGAGCACTCAGTGTGAAGTATTTTTGAAAGATTTTAATCGAACCTCTGCTTCAAAAGGTCTCCTACATATCCCTCGCTAAAAGGGAATCAGGTCAATGTAGTTCGGAAAGTTTTGGTAGTTGGGACTACCGTGGAACTTTGATTTTGCTGTTACTGATGTTGCTGCTGCTACTGCTTCTTACGGACTTCCTTATTACACCATGCTAAAAAGAAAATAAGAAGCTAGACTGAACTATTCTATGAATTACAAAATCTTATCTAGATCTTCAACTTGCTCTTCCTGTGTCTCTTGTTTCTTTGATGTCTTGCTGACTTGTGTTTCCTCTGATGTTTCTTCTCTTCTGACTTGACTCGTCGGCCTCTCTTGATTGCCGAAATTGAACTGCTTATTTCCTTCTTGTGAGCTTCGAATTATTTTCCATTCTAAGCTTGAATTGCTTTCTTCCGAACACTGTTGCCTTCCTTCTGATTTTTGAATTTGAATTTATGCTGGGGGTTTCTGTTGTAACCTTCCACTCTCCCGACGGGTTATTGCCTTCAAGACTTGAAATGTAAAGATTGAAATGTATTCCTCGGTTATACGGGCGGGTTCCCGACCTCAACAACATCTTCAAAATATAAACGCCATTCCTCTCTTCAGGCGGGCTCCTCACTTTAACAACAAATTTGGAAAACAAACACCATTCCTCTCTTCAGGCGGGCTCCTAACTCCAACAACAACTTTGAAAATAAATCGCCATTCCTCTCTTTAGGCGGGCACCTGACCTCAACAACAACTTTGAAAATAAATCGCTATTCCTCTCTTCAGGCGGGCTCCTGACTTCAACAACAACTTTGAAAATAAAACGCCATTCCTCACTTCAGGTGGGCTCCTGACCTCAACAACAAACTTCAGAAAATAAAACGCCTTTCCTCTCTTCAGGCGGGATCCTGACTTCAACCACAACTTTGAAAACAAAACGTCTTTCCTCTTTTCAGGTGGGCTCCTGACTTCAACAACAACTTTGAAAATAAATCGCCATTCCTCTCTTCAGGCGGGCTCCTAACTTCAACAAAAACTTTGAAAATAAAACGCCTTTCCTCTCTTCAGGCGGGCTCCTGACTTCAACCACAACTTTAAAAATAAAACGCCATTCCTCTCTTCAAGCGGGCTCCTGACTTCAAACAATAACTTTGAAAATAAAACGCCATTCCTCTCTTCACGCGGGCTCCTGACTTCAACAACAACTTTGAAAATAAATCGCCATTCCTCTCTTCAGGCGGGCTCCTGATTTCAACAACAACATCAGAAAATAAATTGCCATTCCTCTCTTCAGGCGGGCTCCTGACTTCAACAACAAACTTCAGAAAATAAATGCCATTCCTCTCTTCAGGCGGGCTCCTGACTTCAACCTCAACTTTGAAAATAAAATGCCTTTCCTCTCTTCGGGCGGGCTCCTGACTTCAACAATAACTTTGAAAATAAATCGCCATTCCTCTCTTCAGGTGGGCTCCTGACTTCAACAACAACTTTGAAAATAAAACACCATTCCTCTCTTCAGGCGGGCTCCTGACTTCAACCACAAGTTTGAAAATAAAATGCCATTCCTTTCTTTAGGCGAGCTCCTGACTTCAAACAACAACTTTGAAAATAAAATGTCATTCCTCTCTTCAGGCGGGCTCCTGACTTTAACAACAACTTTGAAAATAAATTGACATTCCTCTCTTCAAGCGGGCTCCTGACTTCAACAACAAATTTAGAAAATAAATTGACATTCCTCTCTTCAGGCGGGCTCCTGACTTCAACAACAAACTTCAGAAAATAAACGCCATTCCTCTCTTCAGGTGGGCTCCTGACTTCAACAACAACTTCAGAAAATAAACGCCATTGCTCTCTTCAGGCGGTCTCCTGACTTCAACAACAAACTTTAGAAAATAAATGCCATTCCTCTCTTCAGGCGGGCTCCTGACTTTGACAACAAACTTCAGAAAATAAATGCCATTCCTCTCTTCAGGCGGGCTCCTGACTTCAATAATAAACTTTCAGAAAATAAAACCGTCATTCCTCTCTTCAGGCGGGCACCTGACTTCAACTATAATTTAAAAACTTCAAATACAATTTAAAAAGATAACGCCTTTCCGTTCTTCAAGCGGGCACCTGACCTCAACTATAATTTAAAAGCTTCAAATACAATTTAAAAAGATAACACCTTTCCGTTCTTCAGGCGGGCACCTGACCTTAACTGCAATTTAAAACTTCAAATACTATTCAAAAAGATAACGCACTTCCCGTTTTTCAGGCGGGCACCTGACTTCAACAACCACTTCATCCACATTCTATTACCGTTGTTCCCCTTTGTCTCCTAAACCATTTCCTTCTACATTGAATTGCCTTCTGTCAGAACTGCTTCCCTCAAAAACTCGTGTTGTCTTCCCTCGAAACTGCTGGGGATAACACTGCCTGGGAATTATTTACTTACCCGCTGGGGATAATACTGCTGGGGGAATCTCCTTTCTTCCCCCTCTTCTCTTTTTTTTTTCAAAACTACTTCCTTCAAAACTTTTATTTCTCTCAACACTGTTGGGGATAAAAATGTTATCAGCTAGGGATAACCCTGGTTCAAAGACCACTTCCCTTGAGACTTGTCTTATCTTCCTTCTTCCCCAAGCGGATACCTGATTTCCAGAAAATTTTCAAAATGAAAAGAAAATTTTCTGCCCCAGTTTGATAATCTTCTTGGTGCCATGCCTCTCTGCCCTCAATGACTTTCCCCGTCCCTGTTTCAAATCAAAGAAAATTCTGTTAGTTTAAAATGCGGTGGTTAGTTGTGATGCTCCTGCTGGGGATGGTTCTCCTTTCCTCCTTCCATGTTCTGTGTTCCATTACACTATCAAAACTTGCTGGGTATGATATCATTTACTGGGGATGATATTCCTGCTGGTATTAGAACGACTTGCCCTGCTTTGTGTCGTTTGGCCATCTTGAAACTGAGCCGATAACTTCCTACCTTCTTGACACTTCCTTATTCACAACCTCTCACCGTTGTTTTCCACTTGTATCCTGATCCCCCCACATTTCTATGACAGCTAACTCTGCTTGAGGATCTCGCATGTTTTACTGATGACCCATTTTCTTCGTTCATCAGTGCCACTGAAAATACCTTTTCGGATATTCCTCTTCCTTTTGTGGCATAGTTTGGGAACTGGCATTTTCCCGACCTTTAAGTCTCATATAAATTTCCCAGGCCGCGTTGTTCTTTCTTGATTTGTCCACTGGACTTGGCCTTGAGGTCCATAACATTTGATTTCTGCGGGGGATATCCTTCTTGACACTGGTCCATCCTTTTTTCAATCTCCTTTCGCTGGGGAATATTCTTCTGGGTACTGGCTTGCGCTTGTTCCTCTTGACTTATACAACTTGGATGTTCCAAACAGACTCTGTCTTGCATGATTGGAAAGCTGATGGCAGATTTTGAAGTCATTTCTCACTTGTTCTGACCAGACAGACTCTACTGGGGAATTTTTTGATGAAAGGAGAAAGATAAAAAGGAACAAAATAAGAGACAAAGGAAAGAGATGACTCTCTAATAAAGAAAACTATGAAATAAAAACCTATCAAACGTGAATACCAACTCTAATGGCCATGACATGCACATGTAGCCTATCCTCCGTCGTTAATTCGCCTTTCACAGTCTTAGTTTGGGGCTTTCCCATATGATTCTCACCTTTATTCGACTTGTAGTGCCCCAAGGTTTTCACCATCAAGCCTCTCTCATTTTGGCTTCTCTTAGCTTACAATCGCCCCATGGTGCATGTGAAGATTTTCAGCGGTAAAACTCTCTTATTTTATTTCTTTTCAGCTGGGGATTTGGGTGTTACCGCTAAGACTCTCTCATATTTCTTTTGTGCTAGAGATCAGAGTCCTCTCTGCTGGGAATCAGAGTGTTGTGTTCTGATAAGACTCTCTCATTTGTCTGACTTGGCCTCTTTTGAAGACTGATCAAAAGGTCTTTTTTTGGACCGTAATGTGGGATTTGGATAGGGCTAGAAAGAAAGGGTATTAAAGGCTCAAAACAAAACAACTTGGGTTCAAAATTACAACCTTCGAAACTAGATTTATTTACAATAAACACAACCTTTGCCCCAGTTTCTTGCTTGGGGATTTTTGATTTTTGTTATACTATGACCGAGTTGTGGAGAGCCTACGTATCCTCTTTGAGGAATTAGGTCAAACGTAGTTCCCAATTCCTTGTTGTTCTAGTTTCTTTTCTTTTAATCATTTTTTTCTTTTCTTCTTTTTTTTTCTTTATCTCCTTCTTTCTCTTTTGTTGTTTTTTGTTGTTTTTCTTTTTCTTTTTTTTTTCTTTATCTTCCATGTTTGTGTTTCTAGTCTTTGCTACTGATTCCGAAGGAGGGGTATGAAAGAAAACAAATAAGGCTCAAAGGGTTAACGAAAGATAGAGTGTTTGGATAGCAGAACAAAAATGCATTCGTCATTCCAATCTTCAAAACATGCCAAGTGCAAGCCAGACTTGATAAACATATTCACACCTTCGCCTTTTCATCTGTCATTTTTAAAACACCGTTGGGCAACACTCTCACTTTCATTACCACAAACGACCCCCTTGTCAATATGGCCAACTTGCTTTTATGGTTTCTTTGAGTTTTACCTGCCCTAGTTTCACATGACTCTGGCTCTAAATAATCTCAAACCGTTCTTATTTCCTTTAAATGTCCTGATCATCTCCCAATTGCTTCATGGTTTACAATTAACTTTTAAGATTAGGCCCATATTATGTGCGCATGTCATGTCACCAGAATCGGCATTTGAACAAAAGACACAACAAAAGGATAAAAGAAATAAACAAATAAGACGATAATAAAAGATCGGGATTTGCATTAGAATAACGGTGAAATGGTTCGAACAACAAAACAAACAAAAACAAACCAGAATACAATCCCCGAAACAAACCCAAACAAAACTAAGCAAACCGCTATGACAAAATGGAAAGATAAGGAGAGGGTTTGATACAAGACAATATCCGGATCACAATCCTAAGAATAACCCGTACAAGAGAAATGACAAGAAAATAAACCACCAAAGCTCTACTCCGGCTAACCAAGGAATGGAGCGTCTTCCCAATTACTAAGCACGGCATTTTAGCCACTGAGCCTCGCATCAATATTGCCGAGACCACTATCTACTTTAACGTCTTCAGCTTTAGTCGATATCCCAAGAGGATCCGCGTGCTCCTTGTCACTGCCATTGATCACAATCAACCCTTCTTGAATCATTCTTTCTATTTCCCTTTTCAAAGTGCGACAGCTCTCAATGCTGTGCCCTCTGACATTGGAGTGGTATGCCCATTGTGCAGTAGGATCAAAGTTTCTTGCACGTCGGTCTGGAATGTATCCGAGGAGTGGCTCAATCAGGCCAGCTTGTTTTAGCCTTTCAAACAGACTTGCATAAGATTCTCCGATAGGGGTGAGGGCTTTTTCTCGTTTCAGTAACCTCTCATTCCTAAATTCCTGATTTGGCCTAAAACCTGATCCAGGAGGTTTCAGGTATGCTCGAGGGGATGGATGGGCATTTTGTGGAGCTGGGTATCTGGAACGTGAGGTATGATTTTGGGAGTTCCTTGGAGAGAAGCAGCGTTGGGGAGGGGAGTAGCGTTGGGAGAATATAGTTGGACGACGAGTGATGGAGCTACTCGGGTGGCTGGGCAAGCTATCATAAGCGGGTAGATCTGGAGAGTACGGAGGATCATCCGTTATTGTGTTAGGCATTTGGTTAAGGATGGAGTCCAGGAAGCTAGGTGGTGGCGGGGGTGGTGCTTTCCCAGCCATCCATGCCCGATACATGTCTGCCACATGCTGTCTTAGCATTTTCACTTCTTCTGCCAACCCGTTGTTCTGTTCAACCAGCTGTTTCCGGTCATTAGAACCAATCCACTCACTTATGAGGTTCTCTGCCATTATCTCTTGACTTTGCGTTGCAGGGAAGCGTCACTTTAGAACCACAACCAACCACCCTTCTGATTATGAACACAACAAAGTGAAGCCATCACGTTAGCGTTAGGGCATTTGATAGATAGGTAAACACACATTAGGGATGCAATGCACCTAGGTAGTTAAACCTTTCTATCATGCATTTGCTTCAGTTTACGTGTGTCATTCCGGCTTCTTATATCTGTGCTTCCCAAACTGTCCTTTATTTTCTTTATTATTTTTGTTTTCTATTTTTCCCTTTTTTTTAGTAGTGGTCGAATCTTATGTGGATTGCCTACGTATCATATCCCCGAATGAATCAGACCTTGCGTAGTTTGGGTAAATAAAACAAATTACATTTGAAAACAAAACATTTTTTTTTGAAATCATTGGCAAATAAAACGAATTATTTTTTTTTGATTTTAAAACACAAACTATTTTTTGAAAACCAAATCACAATTTTTCCTTTATTGGCAAATGAAGCAGAATATTTTTGAAAATATTTTTTTTTCAGTGGAAAATAAAACAAACTATTTTGAAAAATAAAACTATTTTCTTCTTTTGTTTTTTTTTCAAATAAGTTAAACTAAAAAAAACATTTTTCTTTCCTTTTCGTTTCCTTAGAGTTTCGACACTACTTGGATATTGGTTTTATTTTTCTAAAAATAAATAGTTATCTCCCTACACTGCTATTTCTCTTTTTTCCCTTTTTCACAACTTTCCAGTATTCCCGATTTTCAGAAGCCGGTCAGCATGCAAGTCTGAAGCAAATAAATGCGTAAAACAAACAGGATGCAGCAAGATGGTCTTTTTCATTTCAGGTTGCCTGTCCTAGACGGACCCAACCCCTGTGTTGAGTCCCCTAAGTCAAATGCAGCATGATGCAAATAAGCATTCCTACTAGGGATCCGACATGAAGTCAAGTTATTCTAAGTTTTAACCTGGGTTTATTGTTCTAAACATGGCTTAGCCGAGCGGATAACGCGAGCCGAGGATGGGAACTGCGTACCAGTAACCAAAAGATCATCCGGTTTTGCAACTCCTCCGAATCCTCGTTCTACTTTCGGAATATGACACTAACAGAAAGAAGTCACGACCAGCGTGCACTCCTCTGGAGAGAGAAGAGAGGGGTTTCAGTGCAGTTTATATACACAGTTCAAATAATATTAAAGCGGTAAAGCATTTAGAACATATAGCATGAAACATGTGGAAAATCAGATAATATACACTCCAAATACAACAAATACACCAAGCTCGAATTCTTGAACCCTGAACCAAAGTTCTGGGTTTTTAGTCCCCAGCAGAGTCGTCAGAGCTGTCGCACCTCCTTTTTACCTGCGCCCGCAGGGGCGTAGGGGAGTTTTTTCAATTAAAGGACAATCGAAACGGGATTTATTATTAAAGATTCAAAGTCGCCACTTGGGAGATTTATGGTGTCCCAAGTCACCTATTAGAATCCCGAATCGAGGAAAAGAATGACTCTGTATTACAGTCCGCACACCAGAAATTCGGATAAGGAATTCTGTTAACCCGGGAGAAGGCGTTAGGCATTCCCGAGTTCCGTGGTTCTAGCACGGTCGCTCAACTGTCATATTCGGCTTATTCATCTGATTTTAATAATTATGAACTTATGAGAAAATTTTAACTTTTATCCGCTTTTATTTATTATTATTTTTAAAGAAAGTTACAACGTCGTGGAAACGCATCTCGAACTACGTCACATCAATATACCCGTGGTTATCGACACATTTTGACTCCGTTAAGATTTAGATTTGGATCACATAAATGTACCCCCGAGTTTAGGGAAGTAGCGTTATTAAAATACGCACCAAAAGAGTCTAACACGTTATTATTTTGGGGAAGGGCCATGAAATTCGCTGAAAGTTTTGGTCAAAATAGGTTCTAATCATGAGTTCTCAAATGAGAACACATGAATATAACCTATTTCTACTTTAAATCTTCAAAACAGGCCCTCGATTTTAATTTTTTGAAATTCAGTGCATCTTCGATCTAATATTCAAAGGGCTCTACGAGGATTCGAAGGAAGCTAAGGGCGGATTCGGAACGGGAGGGGTTTGATGGTTCAGGGGGTGTTACTTTGGCAGTCACCGGCATTGTTGCCGCCGGGTTTCAGGCGGTGGGATATGGAGGCAAATAGCTAGGGTTCAGAGGTTGTTTGGTCTCTGAAGAGACGAAGGGGATGGGGGTAATGGGAATGGGAACGGGTTTGAGGGTTTTGGGGGGGGGGGGTCTTTGGAGTATTAAATTTAGAGTTTTAATCCAAGCCATCGGATGATTAGCATCCAACGGCTCCGATTGAATCTATAATAAAAAATGGGGTCGTTTCGTTATTACGGGGTGGACTGGGTTAAGGAGTGGACGGGTCGGGGATATGGGATGTGAGCCGTTGGATGGTTTTGGATGAATGGTCGAGATCTGTTGACGTTGAAACGACATAGTTGAACTACCATACTACGCCGTTTCCTAGTTCTGTGAGAAGGGTCTGTTGGACCGGGTAAGAAAATGTTTTGGGCCTGGACTTTGGTCAAATTAAAACGGCCCAGTTCCATTTTCTTCTCCATTTTTGTTCCTTTCTTTTTCTCTTATTTTT
This sequence comes from Nicotiana glauca, assembly GCA_026770625.1. Lineage (NCBI taxonomy): Eukaryota > Viridiplantae > Streptophyta > Magnoliopsida > Solanales > Solanaceae > Nicotiana > Nicotiana glauca. The sequence continues at coordinate 21,186 of MU774043.1, forward strand.
CTTTTTAATTCCTAATTACAAAAAAATCTAAAAATAAATTGTAAAACCAAAATTAACTTAAAGTACTAATCAATTCCTAATAATAATTATCACACAAAATTAAATAATTAAAGATCAAATCACACAATTTGACATTAAATGCTAAAAATGCAAAGTTCATATTTTTTGTGATTTTTCATTTTTTTGTAAAACAAACTTAATTACTCTTAATTGTAAAATTAAATCCTAAATGCAAATGCGATATTTTTGTGTTTTCATTAATTTAAACAAATCAACAAGCACGCAGAAACGCAAACAATAAAAGAAAAATAACACAAAATCCGCAAAAATTGCAAACAACACAAACTATTTTATTTTGAATTTTTGGGAATAATTCTCATATAGGGAAAAAATCACGTGCTTACACCACTCGCCAAAACAATAAATGTATCTACACCAAAGTAACCCGATACTTCAAGCAAAAATCAAGCACGACCCTATCAAGGGGGCCAAATGCGAATGGGTATAGGTATACGCTCAAGAATCCATCAGTAGAGTCCGTGACACTCTCTTTCGAGGAAATCACCTGCAGACTCGCTCCACTCGCAGTACCTTCTCAGCATCTCCAGATGTTCCTCTTTTATCAAAGACATGGTCTTCAAAGCGAACTCCCGCGTATCTTGAGCGCCAGGAATGGTACTTCCCACTCCTTGCCGGGCCGGCCCCGGAGTAGTTGCCATAACTATTGTGGAATGGGCAGACGAAAGAAATAACGTACGCCAACGCTTTGTGCGCCTGAAGAAATGAAAAACCCTATGCCAAGGAGAAGGGGTAACTATCTAAAATAGTAAGGTCCTTTAAAGAATCTAAAGCCACCCCACATACACGCGAGAATTGGTGACGATTCACATATTCGGAGTTAGCCCTGGGAGGCCAACGGCCTCGATACTAGACCCTAGAGGCATACTTCGGTGAGAAACCAGGACACAAGGAGTCGGCCACATTGTCTTCAGCTTCGAGTCAGTGTCACACCTCGAGGATTCCCTCCGTAAAAGAAATCAGATTTCAGGAAGCTTTCAATGCCATCATTCGACTCATGGCAGTACCTGGACTTATGTTTTCCACTTCTATAAAAATAAATAAGCACGCGAAGCTCCGATCGTGAAGGCTAAATGAAGGCTCGAGGCAGCGCCCGAGTACAAGCAATCCCTCAATAGGAATATAACCCCTATGCTTTAAAAAGCTATCTGTTCAAAAGAGAATCCCAGGTACCCAAAGGTGACCTAAAATTCAAAATATCATTCTTGAAAGCTCCAAAACTCAGCATATTATCTCCATGCAACTCGGAGAGCCCGACAGCCCGAGCCTATCAAATCAATTTAGGCTCGATCCAAGGTATGACGATGGGCTCGGAAAGGAGGCATGTCAATCACCAAAGGATCGGTAATAACGCTCGTATTCGAGCTAGGTATCAAGTGGTCAACGACAAAGGAAAACATTCGAAGGCCTCGAAGGGCACGAGGGCATAAAAAAATAAGGCAAGAATCGAAAGCAGAAGTCATTAAAGTATATTCATATTCATAAAAATCCATGTACAACAGCCCTCGAGGAGTCCTTACATATGATTACTAAATCCCACGAAGGATCTCTAAACAGAATCAAAGAAGCAAAGGGGAACATATAGCCGTGCAAGCCCCCGGATCTGTACTGAGCACCACGTCGAGCCGAGGTATGAATGTGAGCAATGGTGTATAATCTCAACCCCCTTTTGAGTAGTGGTATGTAATTCGAAGAGCATTATGCGAGCAACAAAAGTTGGCCCTCATATGTCATCATCTCGAGAAAATGGCAACAGACACAGCAGCAATAATAGTGACATAACAACATGGCCATTCTTGTTAAAGGAAAGCTCTGGCAAGGGGTTATAACACGACCTACGGGAACTCCACCAAACGGCCTTGAGGCCATGAGCCCAGGCATGATGCTCAAGCATAAAATAAGATGATAAGAAGGAATGTACAAATGATCTAACGAGGGTACTGGGATAGGAAAAACAATGCCAAGACATCCCATTTATAGGGGATAATGACACGGTCATCAAGGCTTCGAAAGATTGACCAGCGGACGCAATTATTATGTCCTTGAAGAACTGTATCGACGGCAGGTATTTTCACCCTAAAGAGCGAGAAATGACAGTATATTAGTAACGAGCATATGAGATATGCCATCTATCACAAAAGATCGCGCCATAAGTTGAATTGTCAATATAATGTCACCACGAGAAGCTCGAGAAGTCAGAGGTCATAATCGTTTCCCATCGCTTCATTCTGAGAAATGCGGAGACTATCTTTATGCGGTGAAATTAGAGGGCCTGATTTCTCGCTATCAAGCCATTTCAGAAGAATGCCTCAAGACCCCATGGACACGAGGCCACGACTTAGTCCCCTCCCTCAAGGTTCATCGAAGCCCGATTCAAAGAAGACGGAGGTCGAGCCTAGAACAAAAGGGGAAGTTCCCAAGGCACACGGCTATGTCTGATAGAGTCGGCCTACCCAGAGCCTACACCGAAGCGTCTCATCTAGCTGTGCTCTCTCCATACTCTACAATTAATGTGTGTTGTACTATAGCCGGGTTCTCTTCCTATATAAAGGGAACCCACACCACTTTGTAACGATCTGATGTTACTCCCACTATTCTCCGCAAGATCAATAGTCTCTCTCTCTCTCTCTTTTCTCTCTAACTTGTTTGTTCTTACTAGCTTGAGGATACCCTTCACATTAGTAGTTTTATATTGGTTTCTTACTTGTTCTTCATTTATTACTTGGTATTGGCATAAAGAGCCTTGCTTAATTATATCCTAACTTTTATCCCATTCCCAACTACCCCTAATAGATCGAGATCAAGCTCGTATATTGGCCTCGAGGTCCTCCATCGACCAGTCCGAAGCCTGGGCAGTAAGCCCCTCGCTTCGATTACTGCCCCATTTTTAGCTTGCATTTCATTATTAAGTTTTGTATTTTTAGCATCAACTGCTCTAACAATTAGCTCGAGAATAGATAACATATTTTTAAAATCCCATTTACAAATTTAATTATTATTACCATTTTCACGGTAAGCATTAGCCTTATGCAAATACGGAGGCAGGGCTTAGCCTCATACGAGATTTGAGACAGGGATTTGTCTTATGCAAAGAGAAGGCAATACTTAGCCTTATGCAGATATGGAGGCAGGGCTTAGCCTTATGCGAGATTTGAGACAAGGCTTAGTCTCATGTAAAGATAAGGCAAAGCTTAGCCTTATGCAGTGAACAAGTGGCAGATAGGAGTATTATATTTCTTAGCTGGAGATATAATTGCGTCTTGTGGCCTGATCGATAGTGATTTTGATACATGTATATTTGCGGATACTCCTGTTATGTTCACCGTGTCTGCATCCAAAGATAAATCATGAGTTTTGTAGGGGGAGGTTGGTTCGTGCTCTTGTCCTCTTACTCTATTTTGTTCTGCTTTAGGAACCCTGTTCGTGTTACCCTGGGTAACACTTGGCTGCCATAGAAATGAAGTTTTCCAAAATATGTACTTATTAATGAAATAAGGTTATTTTAGAAATCATAGTGGTATATAATATCAAGCAAATTAGATTCTTATTATTCAAACAAACAGTCTCAGAACTAACAGTGTTAATTAGAGAACTAAAGAGACAAACATGCAATTATAAACTTTAAACACACAGGATCATAAACACAAGTCACAGATGTATAAGGATAAACTAGAAGTGGTACATCAACTCAGCAGTTAAGCGAGAGTAACACCACAATAGTTGAGAACCCAGAATATTTGGCTTTAGCTTTCAACCGGCTAAAACCCTAGATAGAATGAAATAGCAAAGAAAGCACAAAACTAGAACTTAAGTTTTTAGTGAGATATATTGATTCTGGTCTGGTCCTAAAGGGGGATTGGGAGAGGTTTATATAGTAGCAGATATTGAACGAGTAAATAGAGAAATCCGTAAAATTAAACACATTTAAGGAAGCGAATAACATACAAAATTGCTAAAGGATTAAATTTTAGAAAAATATATAAACCCTAATTTTTGATTTCAGGAGAAACAAATATAGGTGGAATATACATAAACACAGTAGCATAGGATTTATATAGACACAAATGCACTAAGAAATCAGAGAATTGAACTAATTTTTGGTCCAATCTAGAAAGATCTGAGAATCCTAATATAGGACAAGTGAGAAAAGTCAACAGAAATAGACCGATCTTCACATAATAGGGTAAATAGAGACAGAAAGATCCCAAACATCAATGTTTGAACCAGCTTAAGTTCAAATCAAAAGAGAATCTGAAACCCTAAACTTTAGGGTTAAGTACCAGTCACTGAGATATGACAGAATCGGTACGCAATAGCGCGTCTAGACTTAAGGTAGCCCAGGTTCAAGAGGTAAAAATTGATCAAAACTGAATCAAAATGGGGTACTTTCCATGTTTAGGCAAGTACCTATGTTATTACATAACATAGCACAAAATAAGGAAAATATCTCGAGATGGTAGGTGATTGAGGAAAGGATCCCATTCGGAACGGGATTTGGGGAGGTTTGAGTGAGGCGGAGAAATTAGGGTTCATCAGGGATGAGAGATGGGAGAATTCTGGGGCGGCGGGTTGATAGGTAATGGGAAATTGGGTTAGGGTGTTAGGTTTAAAGGGGTGTGAGGGATATGGGCCGTTGATCGATTTAAAGGATGTTTGGGTCGAGTTGATTAGTGGGTTACTGACCGGGTTCTGGGGGATTGGGTTAATTGATTTGGGCTGGTGCATGGGGTATTGGCCAAGGTATTGGGTCAAATTTAGGTTCAAAATTAAGTAAAAGTTGGGCCAAATTTTAAATACCCAATTTTAATAAATTCATAATTTATAGAATAATAAATAAATACCAAAAATATCCTTTGTGCAGTAAAATAATTTAAAATATTTATTTAACTTTTTAAAAATATAAAAGATTATTTTATATAAATAATATAATTCTACATTAATATGGGCTATTATTGCAAAGATGTGCATTTTAGCTTAAAAATACAAATGTAATTACAAAAATGCACTAAAATATTTAAACATTGTGTTGGCATAAATATAAATTTATATAGTTAAATCATCATAAAAATAGTATGAAGAATAATAAATGGATATTTATATAATAAAAAGGGCAGAAATAAATTGATTTGGAGCCTTTAAAATTATAGAAAAATAATAAAAAATACTTACGCATGCTTATAATTACATATGCACTATTTTGAAAGTATATATGTGTATTAAAATATATGAATAAAAAATTTAGTATCAACAATCATTTGCTCAAATTACCATTGATAGTTTATTTCCTTAGTTGTAATAGCCCACCAATATGCCGATAACCCAAAACCTCACAAGTAGATAACCGTACAATCCAATCGTAGGCGGTGGGGCTCTCCCCTTAGCTTGAAGCTGCTATTCAATAACTCTGGAACCCATCAAGATTCTTTCTTCATCGTTAAACTGATCTTTCACAACTAACTCGCCAAATTCCTCGGAATCCTTCTGTTAGACCTTTTATGAACACTATGCATTACCAACCACATTTACATATCCGACCTTTTATCGGTTAGCCAGTAGAATTTTTTGTAGAAGCTTCATCAACACCACACGACTGCTAACCCGCTCACGGGAGATAACCCACATGTGGATATTAAATGCCGACATCTTCCAACGTCGCTGCATTGGGTGCAATTACTAACAAAATCAGTCTTCCTACGCCCATGCTAATTCATTAGCTATACAAGTCCGTTCACTTGCTATTGACATTTCAAAAATTGCGACAACACATTCCAATTCCGAAGCCATGTTATATCCTTCTTCATGCCAATCAATTCCTTTTTGTTGTACCCTATCTCCCGCAGTATAATAGCCAATATTCCAAATTAAGCCTGTAAAACTAGTCACTGTCCACCATGAATCGTAAATCACTCCATTCTCTCCTCAAGGCATATAGCTATCCTATCATAGAATCCACATGCTACTCTGCTTCTCTCCCACTTTGGTCAAATGAACTCCTTTAAGAAACTACTCGACTTATGCTTATTACACTTGGCCTTTTAGAAATTTAACCACTGCATGATACCGCGATCTCTGATACCTGCTTCTTTGGCACTACTTCATGCTACCCTGCCCCAAAGGCAAATTGAAGATAACCATAATACCTGTGAATTTAACATATTTAATCAAGGACGACAATTATCGATGCCCCCTTTTTCTAAAGGCGAAATCGGGTTTATGACATTTGGGCGGACAACTCTTTTCCTTTTGGAAATTGGGTTTGCAATTTAGAAGAGTTGCCACCTAATGATTAAGTGCATTAGGATACTAAGAAATTTAAAAGAGAAGAAGAACCAGAGAATGGGTAAGGGCTTGAAATTATCTTGGGGGAAGGTGTTAGGCGCCACCCAAGATCCACTAGTGTGGTTCCCGACCATGCTACAATTGTGACTTTGAATGGAAACAACAAGTAAGCAAACAAGACAACTTTAACATAATGATTACAACAAGGGAAGTACAAAAATTAAAAGCATATTGAAGTTTAGAAATAAGCGATTTCATAATTGTTTAAAGGATGTATAAGTGCAAAAAGGGGTCAAATAATTGGTACAAATAATGAAACAAAGGGGTAAAAGAGGCGGAGGATTGGAGAAAAATAGTGCTGGAAATTAAATATCTAAAAGAGACTTTTAAAGGATTGAAGTAAAAGAAGGAGTTTTAAGAACTGAAAGTTTATAGCTTTTATAAAAAATCTGGAAAAAAAAAAGAAACAGACAAGTAAAGAGGGAGGGGAGTCCTAGGTTTATAAATAACATGGATCACCCTACGCAATACCCGGTAACCATTTATACACATGGTGTTATCACATGCTCATCATATCCATGTCTACCCTTACACACCCTGTTAAGGTATTAAATCGCTGAATGGTATTGTTACTTATTGCATGCTATTACCAGCCCCAATCCTATCAGTCCTAGAGGCAGTTGGGACTACTAATCCTAAAGGGAATGGAGATTGGATTTTCAGAGTTTTAAAAGGACAAAAATCTAGTGCGACAAACAAAACACATAAAGTAGTAAAAGGGGAAGCACATCGTAGTTAAAGGCTCAAATATGCCTCCTCATTCAAAGCAACAAATTATTTAGCATGAATTACAGGTATTGATTAGGTCTGAATTAAATTTAAAGCATTAGGACAGGCTGCTTTATCACATATTTCTCAGATGAGAAGTCCGAATTAGGACTTGTCTGGTTGTAGTCTATCAGGGACTGACGCAGTTGATTAATTACCTACTGGTTTGCCTAGATGAGGCCTATAAGCCTGATATCTAACGATGCAGAAGACGTATTGATTTTAAAGAAGGGCTACTGGTTTTATAAACAAAAGTTCTATAGATTTTAAATGACCTTACTATTGACTTTGAACTCCTAGGTGAAATAGACGAAGCTGATCAACTAATTATATCCTATAGGCATGATTTCTAAGCGTTGTTGGTTTTAAGACGATAATGTAAGTGTAGGATTCCTATAGACATCTAGCTGATCAACTAATTATATCTTATAGGCAGGATTTCTATGTGTGGTTCAGGATTTATACGTGATTTCTATATGCGGAACTTATAGGCAGGGATTCTATATGTCATGCAACGAAACAAACTATGGGCAGGATTTCTATATAAAAACCTATAGGCAGGATCTCTAATGAAATGACTTATAGATAAGATCTCTATATGCATATACATAAACGAAAAATGTTTTGATTGCAGAAATAAGACCTAAAACATGATATCTACCCCATATGCATAACACGAGAGACCCTCCCCCATTTTTACTATACACCCCATAAGTTATTATAACTTGAATGAATCCGGAAGAAATAAAAATTATATCAGAAATTCAAGCTATAACCAAACAGCCTAATTCAGACTCAAGGTCTAACAATATGAGATAAACCAACTTCCAAAGATCAGATACCAAAGACTTTCTCTTATTTAGGATGTGTCAAAGTTCCCAAGAGTCTCAAAGGGCTCCGGGCAATGCTTACACTCCAAATGTATTACAGAATTATAGTGCAGTGTGGAAGGGCCAACCCTCAAATATCCAAATTCAGAGGGAACTCAAGGCACCAAGGCAAGGCTCGTAGGAGAGGGGCAGAACTTAGTATCTAAGAGTAAGTGTAAGTGCAATAGAGGGGAAATTAGGGAAGGCCATGATAGGCTAGTGGTCATGCCCAGCAATTAGGATGCTGGCACACCCCTGACCAGCCTGTTAGCTAAATTAGGGAGTTAGGACCTATTGAAGGTCAGGTTCAGATCTGTGCAGTAGTCTAGATATTGCCAGGCCATGAACTTTAACTCAGCACATAGAAGGGAATAAGGGTATGGGATTTTATAACAAGCAGTAAACACAAGAAAGTAATATGTTTAATACAGAATATGAATAGCAAAGTAGGCAAGAACATGGTAAATGTAAAGTAAACACATAGGGAAGGAGCTTAAATCAAAATTGAGACAGACCAGTTTCAGGGAAACAAATAAGTAAAACAAGAGTCTTGAAAAGCCAAGTTGCAAGCAAAGCACTACAAAAGGTCTCAGAAGAGAGCATAAAGAGTATTGTGATTGAGAGTATGTGTATTGAACTTTAGGATTCAGAAGTTCAAACTTCTAAAGTTGTAAAGATTTAAGAAGTAATTAAGTTTAAAGCCTCAAAACTGGGTCAATGCAGAAGGGTCGAGCCCCTTTTTATAGTGCAGCAAGTAAGTAAGAAAATGTATGGAAATAACATTGTAATCAGTCTCCCTTTAGTCAGAGGATTCTGATTTCAAACTGGTAAAATAATTAAGGAAAAGGATTTGAAAAAATATTTTCCTAGTAGTATAATAAAGGTTAAGTACATAGAAGCTATTTAAGGCAACCAACCTATAGTACACGATTTGTAAAAAAAGGAAAGGGAATCAACTAGTAAAATCACAATTTCAGACTTTTACTCGAATGAATCAAGTCAGAAAAAAGGGTAGAGAAAGGTTCAATTAGGGAAAATCAGTAACAATCAAGTAAACACAATTAAAGGAATTCAGAATCAATTAGTAGTTGGCAAAACCTTTTGAAGCAGAATCCTTATATATAAAGCACACGAATGTAAATCAAGTTCAGAATCATAAGCAAAAAGTGCACAAGACCGATTTGTAGACTCACAATGAGTCCGAGAGTCCAGGGTCCCAAAGTGGAACCCTAACTCAAACACAAAAAATCACAATCGACAAAGGAAACCCTAAATATTATGGTTTCGAATCGAATCAGACAATAGAGATGAGAAGGCAAGCCACTGAAACAGACTCGAAGGTCTGCTCAGAGCATCCTGGGAAACAAACAAATATGATAGCATGTTTGAATGACAAAGGAAGAAAAATCATGAAGAACATATTTGGGGAAGACTCGAAACCTAAACAAGTTCAGAAGGAGGAGATAATACGAATTTGAACACAAGCAGATGAAGCATGTAAGAACATGAACAGAATCCAGTAAACAAATATCTACCAACTTAACAGAAAACACATATAGTAAAAGAGTAAAGAAGAGATTAGCAGGAGTAACATGCATAGTAGAAAAGAAAAGGGCAGAAGATAGTATATGCATAATAAAAGGAAATCACACGAACAAGGTATAGACAAACACACATAAAGCAAAGAAGAAGAAAAAATTAGAAAGATTTTTCCAAAAATCCTTTCAGAAACCCTAAAATCGAAGAGAGACGATTTTGAGAAGAAACTTTTTTAGAAAACACTTTAGATGGTAAGAAAAGCATAGATACAGTATAGATCTAAGCAAACAATAGTGAAAGAACCTCGAATAGCTTAGGGTTTCAGAGAAGCCCTAGAAATAAGAAA
>MU774043.1:40386-65174 GCA_026770625.1 Nicotiana glauca
AACCAGATTCATTCCTTCTGATGCCCGGATATAAATGATTTAAATAGGTACGGGCGCCGTGCTACTTATCTGATCCCATGCCTCTTCCTCCTTCTTTGCGCGTGTCTGTTTTACAATTATTGAATCATGACTAATTGTGATTCATTGACCATTTGACCAATCCACGTGTCTTGACACGTCACCATATGTATAAATACAATTTTTCCCAATACAGATAGTCCTCCCACTTTCCATTTATTCATCAGTTTGAATATTTGGGAAGTGGAATTCATTTAAAAGAGAATTTTTGTCACCATAAATGCTCTGACATAATCGACACTTCAATTGTCACTTCTATTTAATGCATTAGACATGTGTCATCCTCTTATTGGTTCTACAATTTTGCAGCACTTTCTTAGGCTTTCTTTTCGACTTCCCTATTCACAAAGTGTAAGTTATCATTATTATAGCTCTTCCATCATTGTACTTTTTCCTTTTGCCGGTTACCCATTAGTATAAATAAAACTTCTTTACTTGTCTTTTATCACATAAAGTGTATCAAACACTTTAATTCTTCAAAAACCTCTTATTTTTTTCTGCTCTACTTCAATCTTCTTTGTCATGGCTTTACCAAAGCCTAACCCTAAGAGAACCCCCATTTTAGATAACTTCCCCAATGCTCATATTAGGCATACAAGAGGGGGTATGTAAGGCCCTGTGAAATCCCTACTCAAAAACCCGGATTCCGTGGTGCCAAGTTAGGAGCATGTGTTAACAATTCATAAATATGAATTAAAAATTCAAGAATAAGTTTCTAGAAAAATATAAGACATGCGGTCGCATAATATTAATGCGGACCGCATATCTGCCGCAGAGTGAGGCAGAATGTTGGTTAAAATTGAAGTCAGTTATGCGGTCGAAATGTCGTGGCATAATCAAAATGCGGACCGTATAGTCGTCGCATATTTTACTTCAAATTTTGCTAGGGTCAGTTCTGCGGTGCACTTTGAGATCGCAGAGCATGAATGCAGACCGCATTCTTACCGCAGACTGAGTCAGAATGTTTAGTTTTTGGGGAACATTTTGCGGTCCATTATGCGGACCGCATGTTTACTCTGCGATCACAAATGTGATCGCATATTTGACTCGGGGCTCCAATTTTCTAATCTTTAACCCGATCTCTCTATCGATATATTCGATATTGTAGCTCATTTTGAGCAATTCTTCTGAGACTTTTAGAGAGAGAGAGAGGGTCTTAGAGGTGGAAAGTGTCACCCATCAAATTCTCCTTGAGTCTTGCTAAAACATTGAAGAAAATCAAGTGAAGACACCTAAATTTTCATTCCCAAAAGGTAAGATTCATAACCTCAGCTCTTATTTCTACACTTAGATACATGGGGCCAGTAGAGAAGTAATTCAAGAGTATAAGAGTAATATTCTCTACATGCATGTCAAAACATAGGATATTGTAAGGTAGAAAACTAAAAAGAAGGTTATTGGGTGTATAAAATGATAGGAATTCCTCACAAAAAGGGTCTAAGATCAGGATGCACCTGTTACTAACGTCCCTTTTGCCAGGGGCGCTACATTCGTGTTATGATTGTAGGTGGCTCCATAGTGGATAGTGCCGATCGTGTGTAGCGGAGCGTCTTTCTACTTGAAGTCTCGGTGAGCCCCTTTTCTTCCATGGGGCTATATGGTGTATCTTTTGTTATTACAGCTTTCCACTTTTGAGGTATAGTCGGGGCCTTGTTGCTGGCATAGTTATGCTTATCTGTTGTATCTTTAGAGGCTCCAAAGACACTAGTGTGGGTTATGTACGGGTGTTCGGGGAGTCCAATATATATGTTGTAATCCTAAACTTGTGATCTCTATAAACTGTAACTCTTATAGAATCCTTGACACTAGATCATGTACGGTAAATCTTTGTGATATGAAATGAACCAATGATGTAGTATGAACCATGTATTCTCGTCTAAATTACTGAAAGGCATGGGTTCCATATTCATATTGATTTGGGGTATAAAGTGTTCGGTAAGGCTTGCTCAGTCGGGTTCACTTGATTGAGCGCCGGTCGATCCTCCCGAGGTTGGGGCGTGATAGGGTAGACTCTGTAGCTTGGGGTATGCTCGTGGTGGTAGCACATCCACTCCTTCTTCTAGCTCTGGTCCCTCTTCTAGGAGTAGAGGTTCCCTTTCTCAGAGGTTTCTTATAGGAATAAAGAATCCTCTGAGCCTCTTCGTGAGCCTCTAGTTGAAGAAATAGTCCCAACAGAAATTTCTTTTTATCATGATAGAGAATCTCTCAGGACCCAAGTTGCCTCTTTAGATCGTGCTGACGCTTTCCCCACTCAAATCATAGATATTTTAACTCCTATATTTCGTAAGAATTATCACTGGAGTGACGATTTTCCAATTATCATTCCTAACCCAAATCAAAGGATCACTTCTTATTTAATTGGATTCTCTTTTGTTTACACATACCCTTTCACTCTAAGGTTTAAACCGGCCATTGACCCGGTCATTCTAGGCTTTTGCCATTTTTTCAACGTGTGTTCAGGTCAAATTGGCCCGATTGTTTGGAGGGTTGTCGCCTGCTTGAGGCACCTTGCTAACATGGCTGATGTTGAATTTACTTTTCCCCACCTAATTAATCTCTATTTCCCTAGGCGTTTTGGTAACATCATGTTTACCCTAGCAGCCAGGAGCAAGAGGGTTTTAGTGAGCCCCGAGGACGATAAAGATCGTGGCTGGTATGCTCAGTTTGTTGCTGCCCCCACTGCTGGTTTAGTGGGTGAAAATAACTTTCCCTTTCCTGAGAAGTGGAACTTCGCACGTAAGTGTTTAATATTCCTCGTGCCTTTTCCTTTCAAGCTTATCAACTTTTCTAATGTCTCTTTTTTTTCTTTTCCCAGCAACCGTGGGTGTTGTGAAGACTGTGCCCAACTTCCGTGGTTGGGTAGAAAAATTGTTGAAGACCGCTCCAATGGAGGGTAGGTCGTGGAAAAACCTTTGCAACTGTTACGGTTGGAAAGTAAAAACTCATGGTAAGAGTTTCTATTTTACCTTGTCTATATATAAATATTTTCTTTGTTTTAATTTTTATCCTTCTTTTTATCATGATTTACTATTTGAGGAATCACTACAGAGGCAATCATGGCTTCGCATGACTCTTTGAGTACTCATACCTCTTCAGTCCAAGATATATGCTTGGGTTCTTCAAAAGAAAAGCTATTGAGGAAGAAGATTCAGAGGAAGAAGATGAGGGCTCCCTGGTGATGAGACCACGAGCCAGGAGACGTATCGTCACTGATGACGAAGCTGAAGTCTCCCTTCATCTGTCTCTTTTCGAGCTTGTTGTTAATCCAGTTATCATTCCTGATGATGACGTCTCTTCTCACGACACTCGTGAGTCTATCGATCAACTTTTTGTTAGTGGTTTTGGTAGTGGAAACTTAGGACCTATTCTAGACGAGCTTCCATTATCTTCCTTTTCATCTCCTGTACCTGTGATTACTTCTTTACCTTCATCAATTGTTGCTTCTGTTCCTTCTTCCACTGTTTTTACTCCTTCCACCGCTCCTCCTTTGGCAATTCCTCCACTTATCGTTCACCATATGGAGGTGGGATCTTCAAGTAGGAGTACTGCTATGAGGAGCATAATCATTGAGGTACCTACTAACAACAGCCTCTTGAGAAAGTCCGGTAAAGCTGATAGTTGGCTTGAACCTTTGATTGGCTCCATCGAGAAAGCAGAGCTTGAAAGCCATAGCAACCTGACTCTCATTAATGACATAGTGCATGCCACTTTAAAGGTATTTTTCTTTCCTACTTTTCTCCATTTTGTAAAATTTTCGACTTTGGGATTCTTACTTCTTTTTTTACGTAGGCCAATCTTATTGGCACTGAGCTGAAGAGAAGAATCTCCCTCTTGGAGAAGGAAGCATGTGATTTGGAGTAGGCTGCTCATGATGCAGAGAAGGCTGCCCGTGATTCCCAGTTGGAGGCAAACAACTAGAAGGAACAGTTTGACAGCGCTCAACTCGACATGGAGTATTTACAAGAGAGAAGAAGTACCTTAGAATAGCAAATACGAGCATTAACTTCGGAGCTGGAGGTTATCAAGGCTTCCTCGAGCCAAGCTGAGAAGGAAAAAGAACGCCTTGAATCCTCCTTTTCAGAACAGTTATCCAAGGCTAGCGAGGAGAATAGGGCATTAAAGGCTCTGTTGGCTCAAAAAGAGGTTTATGGTGGGGAACTTGTGCAAAACCTAACCCAGGCACAAGAGGAACTTCGAGTTTCTGTTGATAAGGTACATGCTTTATAGAGCTCACATGCTTCCCTTCAAACTTCTTGTAATTCTGCCTTGCTTGAGAATGAAGAGCTCAAAAGTGAGGTCGCTGCTTGGGAAAAATATTATGATATCTTTGAAGACAAATTTGATGTTGAGGTGAGTTGGGCTTTTCTGAATTCCCGTCGTGATACCTTACTTGAAGTTGAGGTTCATGCGAGTATCGCATCTTCTTCAAGCCCAATCGAGCCCACTGCTACAAGTCAAGTTGAAACTACCTCTGCTGAAGCCCTTACTCAAGTCGAGCCTGTTGTCGCTGTTGAAGCTCCTGCCAAAGTTGAGCCCGTTGCTGTTGATGCTTCTTCTTTAGTTCCCACATCTTCTTAGAAAGCTTATCTTGAATTCCTTGTTTTTACAACAGGTGTGAGCACGTGATATTTTTCCTATATGAATTACTCCCATAAAATATCATAAAGTAATTTTTTCCAATTTTTTGCAATTTTGTAGGATTTTTTTTAGAATTTTATTAATCATTTTCATTTTTGTACATGTTTAATTTCCATTAAAAATCAAAAAAATACCAAAAATATAATGCATTGCATTTATATTTTGTGTTTATATTTTAGGATTAATTAATTGCTTTATTAAAAATGAAAATTACAAAAATGGCTCATTTTTACATTCTTAGCTTTTAGTTTTGGATTATTAAGTTTTTTCTTTAAATTTAGGATCAACTAATTTTTATAAATATTATGGTTAAATAATTAGCTTAATTTTACAATTTGAACTAATTTAGGAATTTAATTTAGGTTTTTAATTAATTAAAGAAAGAAAAAAGAACAACAAAAAAAGGAAAATTGGAAAAGCTTGGTCTTAAATTCAAGATTGGGCCATGTGATGAGTGAGCCCAAATCTTTCAATACCCATTCTTTACTTAAACTAGTCCATCTCCCTACCTAGCCCAAACAAGGTTGACCCGACCCAACACCCAAGACCTGGATCCTTATTCTTGTTAAAAGACCTAGACATATACAAATAAAACCCTAGACTCTAATAGAGGAGAATGGCCGCAATACACCATACAAGGACCCCCCTCACGTCTTCATCTTCTCCGCATCCCACTACCCAAACGACCCCTTGAACTTCTTCTCCTTTACCACACCCTAACACCAGATCCCCTTTAACCTTAACCAGCGACCACGCCCAAATCTTCAGCCACGAAACCTGTTGAAATCTTCGTGAAATAGTCCGGAAAGCATCGTCCAAAGCAGAGTCGATCAGGGGTGCCGATTCGAGGTCCATTTCTTAATTTTGTCGCGGTTCCGGCGAGTTTCAAGTCTGGAACGTTGTTCCGTTCGAGGTTCCGTCAACCGTTTTAGCTGTGGTCCGGTCTTCCTTTTAGAGTTTGGTCGCTATTCGATTTCATCTCGTCTGTTGGCGGCTTTATGTAATATTTAATTAGAAACTCTTATTAATACATCAGAGAGGATTTTTGTTGGTCGAGGTCCAATTATAAACTCTTGCTTATTCTTTAATTTTCAAATGGTATTTCTGTCCGTGTTTAGCTGAAATAGTTGTTTGCCTTTGTGTTTGATCTTGTCTTCGTTGACAAATTGATGTTTCTCATACTAGGGAAGATGATTGACCATGTTATTTAATTATGTTTCTAGTAAAGAAATATCTTCATGATCTATTGGTTTAGCTAAAAGCTTATTTGGAATGTTTAGCAGAATTATATGCGATATGATGTTGCCTTCTTAATTATTTGTATGCGCTAAGTATACGTATGAATTAGTGGATGGAAATTATTTGTGAGTAAAATTCTGATTAGTGTAAATTAGAACTACTGAAAATTGTCCGTGTGAATTGGATTGAGATGAGGTGAGCAATTCGAATGCAAATCACCATATCAGATCAAAGTGACCTTATAGCTGAACACAAACCATTGGAATGTTTTTTTCAACTGAGCAATTAGTTGTGGTCCATTTGGAAGGTTTTATATCCTAGTATTGTTGCCATCTTGAATGAATACTCTTCTTGATTGCCTGTGGTTGTAGTATTGAAATGCACAGTTTGGTCATCTATTTTTTCTTTAATCCTCGGTCTTTTTCATAAGTGTCAAGCCTTATAGTCTTTCGGTCTTAGAAATCTTTGGTTAGGATAATTGAGTTGCGCTGATCCAAATAAAATCTCAAATGCATGGCCCTCACTCAATTATTTCTTTTAAAATATTTAGAACTCGAGACGTGTCATTTAGCGAATTTTCATGGCCTCCCGCAAAGTCAATAATGCGTTAGTTGTTTTAAGCGTGTTATTAATAATTTTACCTTCTTAAACTTGGGTGTGCATCTTATGTGACCCAAATCCAAATCCTAAAATGTTGGATAAAATGTGTTTCAGACTGCGGGTGCATTTCATGTGACGCAATCCAAAGACACATTTTAAACGACGTTCAATTTTCCTTAAAATTAATTAAAAGTGGTAAATTGTTAAAAATGCACATAGGTTTAAAAGTATTTGAAAATCAGATAATTAAGCCGAATATGACAGTTGAGCGACCGTGCTTGAACCACCAAACCCGGGAATGCCTAACACCTTCTCCTGGGTTAACATAATTCCTTACTCGGATTTCTGGTTCGCAGACTGTTCAGCAGAGTTATTCTTTTCCTCGATTCGGGATTTTAAACCGGTGACTTGGGACACCATAAATCTCCATCTGAATCTTATAATAATATAATCTTGTTTCGATTTTCACTTCAAGTTGGAAATAACTCCCTTTATTATACCCTTCACGAGGTGTAGTAAGAAAAAGGAGGTGTGACAGCTCTGGCGACTCTACTGGAGACATGAACGCAGAACTTAGGTTCGGGGTTCAAGAATTCGAGCTTGGATAATTGTTATATTTGGTTTTATCTGATTTTTGTTGCATGTTTGGGCCTAATGTGCTAAGTGTTGCTATTACCGGTTTGATATTTTATGAACCGTATATAAAATGCTACGAAACCCATATTCTCCCTGAGTCTTCTAAATCATGAAGAAGGGTGCACTTCATGTGACTTCTTTTCTATCTAGAGTCCAATCCTATTTTTAGAACGAGGTTCGGATAAGTTGCTAAGCCGGTGAAGCTTCTTTATTCCTGGTACGCTGGCTCCCCCTCTGCTCGAGTTGTCCGCTCGGGTAAGCCAGGTCTAGAACAACAAACCCAAGTTTTAAACCTAGTATAACAAAGCCTCATGCCGGATCCCTAGTAGGAATGTTTGTTTGCATCATGTGCATTTGACTTAGGGGACTCAACACATGGGTTCGGTCCATCTAGGACAGGTGACCTGAAATGAAAAGACCATCTTGATGCATCCTATGTGCTACATGTTGCATTTATTCAAGGGTAAAAGGGTCATTTGGCGTACCAATGATAGCTGAGGGCAAATGAAAAAATGAAAAAAGAAAACAACAATGAAAAAGAAGAAAAGAAAAGAAAAGAAAAGAGAGGGTGAAGTGTGAAAATAGAGCAAGTAGATCTAATTATTTCTTTTGCCACATTGTACTAAGAAAAGAGAAAGCTCAAAAAATTTAAAAAAAAGAGAGATTTTGCACTTTTTCATCATTTTTCGAAAAAAAAAAAAATGAAATCCAAAAAAGATTTTGCATGTTTCATCCTTTTTCAAGAAAAAACAAAATATATATTTTCTCTAAATTAGTTATTTTTAAATTCTCGCACGTATCCAATCTGCCCGAACTACGCATACATGATTCTCGTCTTTCGGGGCATGATACATAGGCAACTCACATAGGGTCCGGTCTTCTTAGTAAGCTTAGGTTTTTGGCTTTGTGGGGTCTTATCCAAATTTTACACTTCTAGCCACCTTTTGGTTAAATAAGTCATTTTGCAAAACTAATCGCAACCATGTCTTGCATGTGTCTAATAGGGAATGTAATTGTCTCGCATAGTGTTGGTTTAAGTTTTCTCATACAAGTGTGAATTTACTAATCGGAGTTTGAGCAAGACAGATACCCCAGGACCTCTGCATTCAGGAGTTGCTTAAGGAGATTTATTTTTATTTTTAGTTATTTTTGAGTATGTTTTTTTATATCGTCTTTCACTTTCTAAGTTTTGTACAGTGATGTCAAATTTTTATTATTGTACTTTTTATATTTGACAAAAATGCTGTAACTCAAAAATCCAAAAAAAAAGAGATGTTGCATTTTATATTTTTGTTATACGTTTTCTTTAGAATACTAATTCTAGAAATAAAAAAATAAATAAATTTGAGGTTGTTTTTCCTTTAGGCAGTTAATATCTAGGACTTAAAATGAATTATTTTTATGTTTTCTTTCGTATATTAGGACCCAAAAAAAAAGAATTTTCTTTTAGTACTTCTTTAAAAGCTTTCTTTAAGGTGTTAATTCCAAAATCCAAAAAGATTTTCTTTTAAGATGCTTCTTTGGGAAATTAGTAAAAAATGAAAAAAAATTCTTTTTTTTTTCATTAGAACTTTAGGACATTGTACATAGAAAATAAAAATACTTTATCGTTAGAATGTTTTTTGGGCAGTCAAAATTAAAACCCAAAAATATTTTGTTTTATCTTTTTCATTGCTTATTCTGAAATATCGCGTGAGGATATCAAATGAAAATTCAAAATATATTTCTGTGGTTTATTCTTTAAATTTCCTTCTTAATATGTCTGTTAAGCTTGAGTTTAGAATATGTCATAGAACATTAAGTCTAAAAAATTCAAAAAAAATGATTTGCTTCTTTCATTCCTCTTTTCTTATCAGAGTAGTCATTAAGGTAAAAAAGAAAAAAGAGAAGAAAGAGAGAATGTTAGTTTGTTTACTTTATTCCCATTTTTCCAGAACTACGCAAAGATCTGATTCGTGCGGGGTCATGATACGTAGGCAACCTACATAGGGTTCGATCGAATCATTTTTTTTTATTAAAACAAAAGGAAAAAAAAGGGAAAATCAAGGAAAATATAAGAGAGAAGAAAGAAAAAAGAGAGGTCAAGTCATGGGATGTGAGAAATGAGAGGGAAGAAAAGAGTGATAATCCGAAAGGAAAAAGGGGGAAGGAAAAATGAGCGAGCTAAAGAATGTCGAGGAAAGAAAAGAAAGGAGAGAGGTTGAAATGAACAAATTTGGATGATGCCAACTAACCTTTGTACCCTCGAAGTCATTTTAGAACCGATAACTGTGGCTAGGTGCATTGCACGTAAAGTGAAATTATCTTATATTAAATGACCTAACGCTAACGTGATGGCTTTATTTTGTTGTGTTCATAGAAGAAATGTGGTTGGTTTGTGGTTTTAAAGTGGTAACTCTTCTCTACAGCACAAAGTCAAAAGGCAATGGCAGACAACAATAGAACTGAGTTGGTTGATACCGGTGCCTGAAAGCAGTTGGTTGAACGGGATAATGGGTTGGTTGAAGAGGTACGAATGTTAAGCCAACACATGGTAGACATGTATCAGGCCTATATGACTGGGAAGGCACCACCACCGATTTTCCTAGATGCTACCCTTACCTAAACTCTAAACACAATGCGAGATGATCCTCCATATTTTCCAGATAGACCCGCCTATCACAGCTTGCCCAATCACCCTAGTAGCTCCATCACTCGTCCTCCAACTATATCATCCCAAAAGTGCCTCCTGTCACAACCATTAAACCTTGACAATGAATACCCATTCAAGGCTTATGATGCCCAATATTACCCCTCAGAGGTTGCCCGCAAGGGTCTTGACTCAGACAATTAGGGCCCGCGGAATGAGCCACATGTTGAAAATGAAAGGTTCACAAGAAGAGAAGGGAAACATGGGATACCCAGGAGGCTGAAAGGCATAGCACAATCATTGGAGAACAAGCAAGGAAAGGGAGACCAGGGTAGCATGGCTTACAAAGAACTGTCTGCGTCCCCTGACGTTCGCCTGCCCGCGAGGTTCAAAGTGACAAAATTTAACATGTATGATGGGTGTGGAGATCCGGTAGCCTACCTGAGGGTCTATTGCAATGAAATGAGAATTGTTGGAGAGCGAGATGACTTGATGATGGCATATTTCAGTGAGAGCCTGACCGGGGTGGCTTTGGATTGGCATACATTGGGTGACCTGGCTCAAGATTTTGTGCGACGCTTTCAATGCAAATCAGGCATTACCCCAAATTGCTCATCCCTATCTAAAATGAAAAAAAAATGGGAAAAAGCTTTAGGGAGTTTGGGCTCAGATGGAGGGAGCAAGCCACTCGAGTCAGTTCCCTAATTGGTTGAGCTTTTCCTACAAGCCCAGGGACCTACCTACTTTAGTCATTTGATCCTGGCCTTAGGAAAGCCTTTCAATGATATGTTAAAAATGGGGAAGCTAGTAGAAGAAGCAATCAAGTTAGGAAAAATCGTGAGTTGTTCAAAGGACATTCAGAACATCCCAATAAGCTTAGGTAAAAGAAAGAGAAACCGAAAAGATGATCCGATGGGTTTTCCTGATCGACAATCCCAGCCGCGACATCATCCCCGTGGATATCCTTGTGCACCAGATGACCCTCCCCGATACTACTTCTCTCCACAGAACACCCAAAGTCACACATCACATTCCCAGTACCCAGCTCCAAAAAATGCCTATCTACCCCCACGAGCCAACAAAAAATACCCTGGATCAGGTTTTCGGCCCAATCAAGAAGTTAAGAACGAGAGGTTACGGAAGAAGAAAACCCTCATTCCGTTGGAAGAGTCATATGCCAGTCTGTTCCATAGGTTAAGGAAATTGGACATGTTGAAGCCTATTCAAATAAAAATGCCGAACCGTCTTCCAAAGAAGTTCGATTTTTCTCAAAAGTGCGCATATTGCTCAGATGTGTCACACCTCTTTGGCGCTACCACACCCCGGAAAGGGTGTGGTAAAGGGAGTTTTTCCAATTAAAGGACAATCGAAACGGGATTTATTTATTTAATTCAGAGTCGCCACTTGGGAGATTTATGGTGTCCCAAGTCACCGGTTAAATCCCGAATCGAGGAAAAGAATGACTCTGTATTACAGTCTGCGAACCAAAAATTCGGATAAGGAATACTGTTAACCCAGGAGAAGGTGTTAGGCATTTCCGAGTTCCGTGGTTCTAGCACGGTCGTTCAACTGTTATATTTAGCTTTAAAATATCTGATTTTAACAATTATGAGCCTATGTGCAAATTTTAACTTTTAGCCGCTTTTATTATTATTATTTTTAACGAGAATTGCAACATCGTAAAAACGTATCTCAAACCACATCACATCAATGCACCTGTGGTTGTTGAAACATCTCGACTCCGTTGAAATTTGGATTTGGGTCACATAAATGTGCACCCGAGTTTAAGAAAGTAAATTATTAAAGTCGCGCCTAAAGAGTCTAGCGCGTTATTATTTTTGGGGGAGGCCGTACAATTCGCTAAACGGCTCATCCCGAAGTCTAAGTATTTTTTAATATATACATTTATGAGGGCCCCGCAACTTGTGCATTTTATTTGGCGAGGCTCGTCTCGTTTATTTTAAAAGGGCATTCAACTAAAGCGAACTAAGAATATTCAAGATTATTTTCCTAAGCATAGATTATTGGAAGGCCATGGATTATGGAATTTAAACTTAAAACAAAAATAGGTTTAATCATTAGAAATTATTTACAACTAATAAATTTATACTATTCTATCCATTTGCATAATTTAGGTCCAGCTAGTCACTTACAATATTAAATATCAAGGGAGACAAATGAATTCTATATTAAATAAAGAAAATGACTAGGTGAATTTTTTAAGAGCAAACTACTGTCCTAACTTTAAAATAAATATTTCAACACGCTAATCCAAGATATCAAACGAAGATCACAGAGATTCTAGCTACTGCCTTTGCAATTTATTAGAAAACCTCCAATCAAAGCTTCCATGCCAAATGAAAATAGTAGTAATATGAATACAAAGCTAAAATTCAAAGATTAAATAACATCTGTGCATACCTAACATTTGTTCAAGCTAAAAAAATAATAGCCAATGTTAATTAAATAAAAGGTTAGAGATTGACGATAGTATTACCAAAGCAACTGACTATTCTTAAACTAATTTAAACTAACATTATTAGATGAATTGAACTGTTGGAATTAACCGCATGACTTCAGAACCATTTGGATCTAGTTTTTTTACAACTATTGAACTTAAAACTAATATTTGAGAGCTACTAACCTTGTTCTAATTAACATCATTCATTCACATGACTATTGATCTTATGACTGGGAACATCGAAATAACATGCTGAGATGTAAACTAATTCTTATCCTTACTGAAGAACTAAACCGCCTTACATTACACTATACTATACTAGTAACACAAGTTAAGCCAAAGTTACCAACTACAGAATTCTCATACTTATAGGAGTAAACTGAAATATAACAACAATCCATAAGAGTCTATGTGCATATCTACTATCCATATGACATAAAACAAAGAATCAACATCAACTTCATATACTTAAATACAATTCATTAGATTAAACAACAAATATGCCTATCAACGAATATAAATCTGCGAACATTTTTTAACTTCTCTTCCCAGTTATACCAAAGTGAGCTCATAAACGTGTAGCTGGTATTGGAAAATACAAGAAGAAAAAGGAGTAGTCAGCAACAACACTACAATACAACAATAACAACAGCAGCAGCAAATCACACCAGCAACAATAGAGCCAAATTCAAGACCAAAACCACAGTCAGAAGGCCTAGGAAGTTTGAAAACCAAACAGAGTCGACAGAACAAGCGTCAACATAATACCAAAGCTTAAAAATGAATCAGGGACTAGAGTATAAACAACCAATTGATCTATCCAATGGCTCAACCTAATAGACTCAAAGCAAACAGGCAAAAGGGGGTTGAATTCTAACTTGAAACCAAACTCTTTCGCAGATGGTATTATTCTTAGAACTCTACGTGCATCAATGTATCAATGTGTTTTACCTCTTATTCTCTTAGGCTCTCAATTGATTTTTTTTAAGTGTATTTTTCAGTGTCCGTCCTTTGCTCTACTGATTTCCAGCCCTTAAATGGGCATCCAATTAGTGTACAAATCATTGCAAATCCACCAACAGATTATCTTTCAATTGTTAATAAACCATTATCTTAGTGCTTTTTATTTTAATCAGTTAGTGCACCACTATCAACTAGCAGCCCTTATTATCAGTATTACTGTTATTCCACTACTTCAATTATTGTATTATCTATGCTATCTATGTTGACCTCTAAGCTTCTGATAATTAACCCTTAAAATCCCTGTTAATACCTCTGAAATTAATCTGCCGGATTAACTTGGGTCAAATTGACCCATTGCAAATCCAAACAGGGCTCAACAGAGATCCTTAAAATAATTCAAATCAGTTCCAGAAATTTGAATTACCAGTTGAGGTTTACGGAATTGGAATTAACTAATTAACATGCTAAACAACCCCAAACGACTCCATAGCTAATTAAATAACACAATGAATCCAAATTATCAAACCACGAGCCAATTATACACTAAACTAAAATTAACATGTACAGGAAGGTGATTTTAGTGGCATATGATAGAAATAGGGAGCTATAATAAAACTTAACTAATCGACGACCTTATTCAATTAATCACACATGCTATAATATATATGTAACAATAAAAGAAACAAATTCAACCAAATAAAAGATCTTATTGAAGATGGACAGAATAATCAAAAAAATTGAAAAAATCTATAAAATTAAACTAAACAAATAAACAAATATAAACAAACACAAAATGGAACAAACAGGAAAGGAAAAATACCTCAGAAAATCAGAAACCAGACAAACTCAGGCTCGAACTTTTGAGGCCAAAATGGACCTTAATCGATTGTTCTTGACTAAGAACACTTGACTAAGGCCAATTGTGACCTCAAATTATTTTGTTTCTTCTAAGCTCGTTCAATCAGTTGAATTAAAATTCGACCAATTCCGGCTTGACTCGAAGGAAACTAGGGGTGATTTGGGAATAAGGGAAGTTAAATGGTCACAGGGTGTGACTTGGGGAAGATTTAGGGTTGGCGCCGCCACCAAGGGATCTTGTGGCGGCTCTAGGGTTCTTGGACTTAAATTGATATTCGATGAGTTCCTGTAATATTCGAGGGAAAAGGAGTTTGGATTTGGGATGATGAAGGTGAGGGGAACCTAGGGTGTAAATTTGGTGGCCATCGAAGGTGATGCCACCGGTCACGACGGAGGGACTGGTGGTTTTTTGGATATTTGAAAGGTTGGGCTAGGATTCGAAGGAAGGTGAAGGTGGCATGGAGATGGGAGGTTGAGGTGAATGGACGGTGTAAATTTGGGGCTGTTTGGACCACCGGAACCGCCGTGAGGCGATTTCCGGTGGGTGGTCGACGGCGGAGTGTGGCGGAGGGAGACGAGCTCGTCTCTGATCGTTAGAGACGAAGGGAAGGTGGGGAGCTTTGAGGGGGGTCCTGGGGTGTGTGTTGGAAATATATAGTAGGCGAGGGAATTGATCCTAGCCGTTCGATCAAACAAGATCAACGGCTTGGATCAATGGTTTAAATGAAACGGTGTCGTTTGAGCATAGATAGAGGACTAGGTTGACCCGGGGATAAACGAATCGGGTTATGGGGAAGACTTGGGACCGTCATATGAACGAGTTTGAACAGTCTAGATCAGCCTACCTGAGACGACGTCGTTTTGTTGATGTGGGAGACGGGCTGGACCACTCGATCTAATGAGATCGACGGTCTGAATCTATTGTGACAAAACAACGTCGTTTGGATTGGTTGAGAAGCTTAATTACTTTGTACCGGATGGGGGGTTTGGACTGGTCTATTCTGGTGCTATTGGGCCTGGTTTTCCCTTTTAATTCAAGTGGCCCAATCCGATTTTCTTCTTCATTTTTCATTTTCTTAATTTCTAATTAACAAAACCCAAAATTCTAACTTAAATGATAAAATCAAAAATTAAATAAAATGCTAATTAACTCCTAATAATAAATATCACACAATTAAATACCAATTAAAAATAGAATCACACAATTTGACATTAAATGCTAAAAATACAAAGTACGTATTTTTTGTATTATTCCATTTTTGTAAAACAAACTTTAATTACTCCTAAATGTAGAATTGAATATTAGATGCAAATGTAACATATTTTTATATTTTTATTAATTTAAACGAATAAAATGCACACATAAACACAAACAATTACTAAAATATCACGAAAAAATTCACGAAACGCACACAATAAAACAGACAATTATTTTTGTTTTGATTTTGTGGGAGTAATTCATGTGAGGCAAAAATCACGTGCTCACAGCTGCCCCTCTTTGCCCGTAAACACAAAGAATTTTCGTGCAAAGATAAAGTGAGCAGATACGAGCGATTTTTGCCCGTTTGAGTACTCCGTATGAAGCATTTTCTGAAAGATTTGACCGAACCTTTGCTTCAAAGGTTTCCAACATATCCCTGGCTAAAAGGGAATCAGGTCAATATAGTTCGGGAAGTTTTGGTAGCTGGGACTACCGTGAAACTGTGATTTCGCTGTTTAATGCTGTTGTTGCTGCTGCGGCTACTGCTTGCCAACCTCCTTATTACACCAACCGCTAAAAGAAAAACAAGAAGCTAGACTAAACTAGGAATTACAAAACCTTATCTATCTTCAACTTGCTCTTGTAGTCTTCCTTCTGATTTCTGCGGCGGAATTTAAGCTGGGGGTATTTTGTTGTGACCCTTCGCATTACTGCCTTTTGTCTTCAACTTAACATGCATTCCTCTGTTCTACAGGCGGGCTCCTGACTCCAACAACAACTTTTAAAAATAAAATCTCCTCTCCTCTCTTCAGGTGGTCTCCTAACTTCATCAACAACTTTGAAAATAAAATGCATTTGGCAATAATTTATGAAATATATATTTTGGCAATGTTTATACAAGCAGGACCACTCGGGTCGAAATAAATTAAATGTCCTTTTGAGAAAGGACTAAATTCATTATCCTATTTGAGGGCGGATAGTCCCGAAATATCCTATTCGAGGGCGGATAGTCCCAAAATATCCTATTCGAGGGCGAATGAACCCGAAATATCCTATTTGACGGTAGATGAACCCGAAATATCCTATTTGACGGTAGATGAACCCGAAATATCCTATTCGAGGGCGGATGAACCCGAAATATCCTATTCAAGGGCGGATGAACCCAGAATATCCTATTCGAGGGCGGATGAACACCAAATATCCTATTCGAGGGCGGATGAACCCCAAATATCTTATTCGAGGGCGGATGAACCCAAAATATCCTATTCGAGGGCGGATGAACCCAAAATATCCTATTCGAGGGTGGATGAACCCAAAATATCCTATTCGAAGGTGGACAAACCTGAAATGTGGTGCTTTATTGTGTAATTACGAATATTGATGCAGCGCAAAGGGCTTGATATGACGTAGAGATCTTGATATGGACATAGCTTCCGTCCTTTCTTGGTGGGGATGCTTTCCTCATTCCCTTAGAACTTGTGTTATCTTCCTTCTTCCTCAAGTGGGTACCTGACTTCAACAAAAATATAAAGGTAACGCCTCTGTTTTACGGGCGGGCTCCCGACTTCAATAACTTTAAAACTGCACTTGTATTGCCATTGTTCCTCTTTGCAACCATTTCCTTCTTACTGTGTTGCATCTCTTTTAACTGCTGGAGATAACACTGCTGGAGGAATTTTCCTTCCTTCAAAACTGGTGCTTCATTTTTTCGAAAGTTGCTGGGGATGACACTAGATACAGCTTCCTTCATTAAAACTTGTTGTTTTCCTTCTTTCAACACTGCTGGGGATAATACTGGTTCAAAGACCACTTCCCTTGTGTTATCTAGCTTCTTTCCCAAATGGATACCTGACTTCCAGAAAATTTTCCAAATGAAAAGGAAAATTTTCTGTCCCAGTTTGATAATCTTCCACGTGGCATGCCTTTCCATCAATGCCATTGCCTTTTCCTGTTTCAAATCAATGAAACTTGTTAGTTTAAAATGCGGTGGTTGGTTGTGATGCTCCTGCTGGGGATGGTTCTCCTTTTCTCCTTCCCTGCTCTGCGTTTCCATTACACCACCAAACTTTGCTGGGGATGATATTCCCGCTGGGGATGATTTCTCTTTTTCTTCCTTCCCCGCTCTGTGTTGTTTGACCCTCTTGGAACTGGGTCGAAAATCTACCGGGGATGCTCTTCCTTCCCGACGATTGTTATTCACAAATTTCTCAACTGTTGTCTTTCTGCTTTTCTCCATACTTTCCCTGACACTCCAGACCAATTCATCATTTGGTCTTGCAACAAATGTCTTTTCCATTTTATTGTATTATCTTGGGATTGTCCTATCCACATTTTGTTTTGCACTATCTTGGAAACTGGTAGTAAGCTCTGAAAACCCTTTCTAAAAAAACAAACTACTTATTGAAAAACCACAAACAAAAGAAATGAAAATGATGATTTCAAAAGATTAGAAAAAGAAAAATCTTTTTGAACAGCAGCTGGGGGAAGAAAAAGGAAAAGAACTTATCTGGATGGTGTAGCCAATCCCAATGATCATGTCGTGCATTCTGGATTCAACAACCCAGTCTATTTATAACAATCAATTCCTTCTGATGGCCTTACTTTGCATTTCAAAGGCCCTGTAACCCAACTCTTTTGCCGAACCAACGACTTATTCTGCTTGATGCCTCGACGAATCCTTTCTGTCGATCTTCTCTTGTTTACCCCTTTTTAACTCCTTGTTGCCTCATAGTGCCCTTTGAGGGGTTTTCACTAATAGGACTCTCTCATTTCTCTCATCTGACGTCACCTTATGGTGCCCGTGAAGGTTTTCACTGATAAGACTCTCCCATTTTATTTCTCTCAACTTTCGTCGCCTTATGGTGCCTATGAAGGTTTTCACTAATAAGACTCTCTCATTTTATCTTTCTCAATTGGGCATTGGAGTGTTACCGATAAGACTCTCTCTGCTGAGGATTCTTCGGCTATCAATTCTCTTCAGCTTGTGATCCTCTTTCCGCTGGGGATCTGAGTGTTATTCCCGACTTCTATTTGCCTGACTTGGTACTTCTCGGTTACTGATCGGGAGGTCTTTTGGACATCAGCTGGGGATTGAAATTCTTGGTATATGGCTTAAAAGAAAAGGGTATCACGAGTTTTAAAATAATTTTGTTGAGTAAAAACGTTACAACTCTTGGAATCAAATTTCTTTCCCAAAACTTAACAATAAAACTTCTGCCCCAGTTTTCTTGCTTGGGGATCTTTTTACTTTTGTTACGCTATGACCGAGCCGTGAGGCGCCTACGTATCCTCTTTGAGGAATCAGGTCAAACGTAGTTCACATGATTCCTTTGTATTTATTGTGACTTTCCTTTTTGTTTTTGTTATTATTATTTATTTTCTTTTTCTTTCTTTCTTTTCTTCTTTTTTTTTCCATTTTCGTTAGTGATTCCAAGAGAGGGGTATGAAAGAATAAATAAGGCTCAAAGAGGAAGTAAAGGTTAAAGTGTTTGGACAGAAGAAAGAATTGCCTCCGTCATTTCATTCTCCGATAAATGCCAAGTACAAGCAAACAGACAAACATCAATTATAATTAAAGAAATTACACATAATATCTCTTGACTGCGTAAGAATTGATAGCCATGTCGACGCATCTCCCCTCGACATCCGTCAAACATAAAGCGCCACTGGATAACACCCTGGTCACAATAAACGGCCCTTGCCAATTCGGGGCGAACTTGCCCTTTGCTTCGGCATGGTGTGGCAAGATTCGTTTCAGCACCTGCTGTCCCACTTAAAATTTCTTGG
This sequence comes from Nicotiana glauca, assembly GCA_026770625.1. NCBI lineage: Eukaryota > Viridiplantae > Streptophyta > Magnoliopsida > Solanales > Solanaceae > Nicotiana > Nicotiana glauca. Next base: position 59,476 of record MU774043.1, read on the forward strand.
GACGCACCTTCTTGTTGTATGCTCTTGCCATTATCTTTTGATACAATTGGCCATGACATACTGCTGCCAATATCTTTTCATCAATTAAGCTCAACTGCTCCAATCGGGCTTTGACCCATTCATCATCATCAATCCCGGCTTCAGCAACTATCCGAAGGGATAGAATTTCAACCTCTGCTGGTATCACTGCTTCAGTTCCGTATACCAACGAATAAGGAGTTGCACCTAGTGAAGTACGAACAATAGTGCGATAACCCAACAATGCAAATGGTAGCTTTTCATGCCATTGCCTAGATCCTTCTACCATCTTTCTCAATATCTTCTTTATGTTCTTGTTGGCTGCCTCAACCGTGCCATTCGCCTTGGGACGATACGGGGTGGAATTACGGTGTGTAATCTTGAACTGTTGACAGACTTCTTTCATCAAACTACTATTAAGATTAGCACCATTGTCTGTGATGATCACCTTTGGGATCCCAATCTATAAATGATATGGGAATGAACAAAATCCACAACTGCCTTCTTGGTTACCGACTTGAAAGTCTTAACCTTAATCCACTTAGTGAAATAATCGATGGTTACCAGAATGAACCTATGACCGTTGGAAGCTGCCGACTCAATAGTTCCAATAACATCCATGCCCCATGCAACAAATGGCCATGACGCTGACATTGTATGCAATTCTGTTGGCGGAGAATGAATCAGATCTCTGTGTATCTGACACTGATGGCATTTCCGCACGAAACTGATACAATCACGCTCCATGGTGAGCCAATAATAATACCCTGATCGAAGAATCTTCTTCGCCAATACATATCCGCTCATATGTAGCCCACAAACTCCAGCATGTACCTCTGTCATAACTGTCGCGGCTTGACTAGCATCTATACACCTCAATAATCCCAAATCTGGTGTTCTTTTGTACAACACTCCCCCACTGAGGAAAAATCCATTTGCCAATCGCCGAATGGCTCTCTTTTGATCTCCGGTGGCCTGCTCCGGGTATATCCCCATCCTGAGATATTCCTTGACATCATAAAACCATGGCTCGCCATCCATTTCTTCCTCTATCATGTTGCAGTAAGCATGCTGATCACAAACCTGAATATGCAACGGGTCAACATGAATCTTGTCCATGTGATGCAACATTGATGCTAAAGTGGCCAAAGCATCGACAACCTCATTATGAACTCTTGGGATGTGTTTGAACTCCACTGATCGGAATCGCTTACTCAGATCATGCAAGCATTATCGATATGGTATGAGCTTCAAATCTCGTGTTTCCCATTCACCCTGAATCTGATGCACCAGGAGGTCCGAGTCTCCCAAGACCAATACGTCCTGGACATCCATGTTTGCAGCTAACCAGTAGCCCAAAATGCATGCCTCATACTCAGCCATGTTGTTGGTGCAATAGAAACAAAGCTGAGCCGTAACAGGATAATGATGTCCTGTTTTAGAGATAAGTACCGGTCCTATTCCAACTCCTTTCGCATTTGCAACTCCATCAAAAAAAGCTTCCATCCTGGTTCCTCGGTCAATTCCAACTCATCTATATGCATCACTTCTTCATCAGGAAAATACGTCCTCAAGGGCTCGTATTCCTCATCAACAGGATTCTCAGCCAAGTGATCGGTCAATTCTTGGGCTTTCATGGCCGTCCTCGTCACATAGATGATGTCAAACTCTGTGAGTAATATTTGCCATTTCGCTAACCTCCCTGTGGGCATAGGCTTCTGGAAAATATACTTTAATGGATCCAGGCGTGAAATGAGGTAAGTAGTGTAGGATGACAGATAATGCTTTAATTTTTGTGCCACCCAAGTTAGGGCGCAACATGTCTTCTCAAGTTGAGTGTACTTAACCTCATAAACTGTAAACTTCTTGCTGAGGTAATAGATAGCCTGCTCCTTTCTTCCTGTAATGTCGTGTTGCCCCAGTACGCAACCAAACGAATTCTCCAGGACCATTAGATAGAGAATCAACGGTCTTTCCGGCTCGGGTGGAACCAACACAGGTGGATTTGATAAATAAACCTTGATCTGATCAAATGCCTCTTGACGTTCTGTCGTCTATTCTACCGCAGCATCTTTCTTCAGTAGCCGAAAAATAGGCTCACAAGTCGCCGTAAGTTGAGCGATAAACCTACTGATATAATTTAGCCTTCCTAACAGACTCATCACTTATGTTTTGTTCTTCGGCGGCAGCAATTCTTGGATGGATTTGATCTTTGACGGGTCCAACTCAATGCCTCGCCGACTGACGATGAATCCCAACATCTTTCCCGGTGGAACACCAAATGCACATTTGGCCGGGTTGAGCTTAATGTCGTACCTTCGAAGTCTTTGGAAAAAGTTCCTTAGGTCTGCTACGTGGTCTTCCTGACGCTTGGATTTTATGATCACATCATCTACGTACACCTCAATCTCTTTGTGTATCATGTCATGAAACACAGTAGTCATTGCTCTCATGTATGTTTCCCCAGCGTTCTTCAAGCCGAACGGCATTGCCCAGTAGCAATAAGTCCCCCACGGCGTAATGAAAGCCGTCTTTTTTGCATCTTCTTCATCCATCACGATTTGATGATACCCAGCATAGCAATCCACAAAAGACCCGATCTCACATCCGGCACAATTATCGATCAAAATATGGATGTTGGGTAATGGGAAGTTATCATTTAGGCTTTCCTTATTTAGATTGTGGTAATCGACACATACCCGGATCTTCCCATCTTTCTTCGGCACTGACACCACATTGGCCAACCAATCAGGATATCGAGTGACCCGAATAACTTTTGCCTGCAGCTGCTTGGTTACTTCTTCTTTAATATTCACACTCATGTCTGTTTTGAACTTCCTCAATTTCTTCTTGACGGGAGGGCATGCCGGGTCAGTGGGAAATTTGTGAACCACTAGATCAGTGCTTAAACCCAGCATGTCATCATACGACCATGCAAAAACGTCTTTGAATTCAATAAGTGCTTTGATTAGCTCTTCTCTTATGTTTGGCTCAATGTGAATGCTTATCTTAGTTTCCCTGATGTCATTCGCATCCCCTAGATTGACGGCTTCTGTGTCATTCAAATTGGACTTGGGTTTCTTTTCAACCTGGTTTAATTCTCTTTTTATCTCTTCAAAGGCTTCATCCTCATCGTATTCCGATTCATCATCATAATCGACCTCTTGTACAATTAGTTCGGAATCAAATTGATTTTTTAGACTAGGTTGAACATATGTTGTGCATGCCATGTCATTAGAACCAATATAAAGAGAACTGTTCACAAAGAGAAAAGAAGAAAGCAAAATTAAACAATATAAGAGAAGAAAACTTTCACTTTATTAAAATGCAGGATAACAGAGTTTCACACTTTTGCTGAATACAAAAATAAAACAAAAACTGGATTACAACCCTGGAATAATCCAGGAAACAAGAAAGAAAAATCAGAGCCCACTACCAAGACTCCCTCCGGGTAGGAAGGGGAGTAGCCGTCCAATTGTTGATATTTTCCCTAGGCCCCACAAACTATATATCTACCCTACTGGACCCTTCTCCAGCTTCTATCACATTGGCGTCGGCGAACAGCCTTTCAAAACCCTAATTCAAATCTCCATTTGACCCAATCTGTGGTCCGAGAACCTTCGGGACCGACACCCTTCTACTACCTGCTCTAACAAACGATCTGGAGAAACGTGCAACCGGCTTGTGAAGGACCCAACCTCTCTTCTTCAACTTTTGAGCCTGTCTTACATCTGCTGATGTAGGCTTGAATCCCAACCCAAAAGTGTCCAGATTCTTGGGCAAAGAAACTGGCTGGACAATACCCTGTAGATCAACCCCCAAACCTTTTCCTGGTACAAACCCGCTATTTAACATTTCTGAGGCTATCATGAAGGTCGCAGCTGCGATTCTGGGAAGTGGAAGGTCTTCGCCCTCAGAAATTTTATCCACTGAAATCGCATCAAAAACCTGGTAAACCCACGAGCCTTTGTCGTCATCAGTTTCTATGAATGGCACAATGGCATCTCCCACAGTGCCTGTACCTTCATCCCCGTGCACCACTATCTCTTGCATGGCCCACTCAAATTTCACCATCTGGTGTAATGTAGAAGGCACTACTTTGGCGGCATGGATCCAGGGTCGGCCCAACAGAAGATTGTATGATAGTGCCACGTCTGTGAGCACGTGATTTTTGTTCTCACGACAATTACTCCCAAAAGTATAAAATAAAATAGTTTTGTATCGCATTTGATTTTTGTGGATCATGCGTTATCCTTCTTTAGCATCCTATATGTGTGTTTATTGTTTGAATTAATTAAAAAATACAAAAAATACGTGTTACGTGCATTTAAGAATCAATTAACCATAAAGTGGCTAGAAAAGAAATTACAAAAATATGCATTGTCGTTTTTTGTCATTGAGTAATTCAAAATGTGTAACTTGCATTAATTATTTATGTGTTAATTAATAGGTGTGTGATTTTTACTTCTTTTTAATTTGATAAAGTGTGTTTAATTTAGTGTTGGCTAATTAAGAAAGTGGGGAAATGGCTAAAAATGCAAAGAACCCAGGCCCAAACCAGCGTTTGGCCCAGGCCACAGGAGGCTGGTCTCGGAGATGTCAAAACGACGTCGTCTCCAGGCCCTCCATCAGGACCATTGATCGAACAAATCTAACGGTTCAGTTCAAATCATTCATTAAGCCAAACGACGCCGTTCAAGGGCACTCGATCTAAGCCGTTCATCTCCATTAATCCAACGGTCCCAGGCTCCCCTCGCGACCCACTTCATTTCGACCCGTTCACTTCTGAGACCGACCCAGTCTCATTTAAATGAGACGACGTCATTCGTCCTAAGGCGAGAGATCCTGGCCATCAATCTTACTTGATCCAACGGCCAGGATCCCATCTCCTACGCCCTATATAACGCTACCCTCGCACCCCACGCCCCACGAACCAGACGCCCCCTCATTCTGTCTCTCATCTCTTCGTCTCTCCCAGAGACGAACCTACAAGAACCCTAGCCGCCACCCTTCCCCTTCGCCATAAACCCGGCGGCATCGATGCCAACGACCACTGCCTTAACACCCTAAGACCTTTCAACCATCCTGAATCCAAATCCATGAACCATTAACTTCGAATCAACTTGCATCTTCTCGAATATCAATTTGAAGATTCGAGCAGAAAACTAATCTACCCCAAACAAACCCAAATTCACACCAGGTGTTCCCCTGGCCTCCCCCATAACCAAACCAAGCTTGGTTTGGTTCGAATCTGACCAGAAAATCACGAACCCCAAATCGACTTCATGAACCCTAGAAATCTAAGTAGGGAGTTCCAGTAGATTAATTGGACGATTGAGGTCCGATGGACCTTAGTTTGGGTGTTCTCAAGTTAAGGTCCGTTTGGCTTCAAATTTTTGAAGTTCCAGTCAAGTTCAAGTGTTCTGGAATTTTTGAGGTAATTTTTCCTTTCTTTGGCTCTTTCTGGTGTTATCTGCTATTTGTTCATTTTTAGTTTTAATTTTAGTTAATTTTTCACTTTTAGTATCCGACTATTCTGTTCATCTCCAACCAAGACCCTTTATTTGGTCAATTTTTCTCTAGTCACAAACGAATAGGATATGAACTATATAGTCGATTTGATAATATCGTCAAAATAATTAGTGTCGTAAAATCACCTGTTTGTCCAAAGCATGAATTAC
>MU774049.1:4700-14881 GCA_026770625.1 Nicotiana glauca
TAACAAAAGAAGAAAACCCCAAAAGAAGATAATTTAGAATTCCCAAATACCAAGATAGTTGAGCATTTTTCCTTTAGCCAACATTAGGGTTCTAATCCCTAAGTTGAGCGATATCCCTTAGTCGACATTAGGGCTTCAATCCCTGAGTTGGGCGAGTTTTCCTTAGCCGACATTAGGGCTTCAATTCCTAAGTTAAGCCAGTTTTCTTTAGCCGACATTAGGGCTCCAATCCCTAAGTTTAGCCAGTTTCCTTAGTCGACATTAGGGCTCCAATCCCTGAGTTGAGCAATATCCCGTAGCCGACATTAGGTCTCCAATCCCTGAGTTGAGCGAGTTTCTTTAGCCGACATTAGGGCTCCAATCCCTAAGTTGAGCCAGTTTTCTTTAGCCGATATTAGGACTCCAATCCCTGAGTTGAGCGAGTTTCCTTTAGTCGATATTAAGTCTCCAATCCTGAGTTGAGCAGTTTTCTTTAGCCAACATTAGGGCTCCAATCCCTAAGTTGAGCCAGTTTTCTTAGCCAACATTAGGGCTCCAATCCCTGAGTTGAGCAATATCCCTTAGCTGACATTAGGGCTCCAATCCCTAAGTTGAGCCAATTTCCTTAACCAACATTAGGTCTCCAATCCCTGAGTTGAGAGTTTTCCTAGCCGACATTAGGGCTCCAATCCCTGAGTTGAGCAAGTTTTCCTCAGCCAACATTAGGGCTCCAATCCCTGAGTCGAGCGACTTTCCCTAGCCAACATTAGGGCTCCAATCCCTGAGTTTAGCGTTTTCTTTAACCGATATTAGGGCTCCAATTCCTGAGTTGAGCGTTTTGCCTTTTGAAAACATTAAGACTCCAATCCCTGAGTTGCGCATCTTAGATTTGGGGTTTCCAATCCCTTCATCGATTTCGTAGATTTTTATTGCAGATAACTTACGAAATTTTCCTAGCAAAACTAGGGCAGAAAAATTTCATTCATTTGTTGTTTTGGTGTCTAAGCAGGGTTGACCTCGAGGCACAGGGTTCGAGATGACCTACAGAGTGAATTTCAATCCAAAATAAAGAAAAGAAGAAAAGAACAAAAAAAAATGATGAGCTCAAATACTGGAACAAACAAAGGCGCGAATTGCTCGAAATCTGATTGAAGTCGCAAGCCCCGCCAATCCTGTTCTGCTCAATGCTGCAAAAAGAAACAAGCACCTACAACTCGCGAGCATCAAGATTCAGATCGAAGTCTACGGCAAAATCAGCTAAGACTCAAGATCAAGTTTTCAAGAGAATTATAGATAGGAATCTTGTAACTCATAGTTGATAGGGATAGCTAGCTTGGCTTCGATTTTCCTTTGTTGTAATAAGGAGGTCAGTAAGCAGTAGCAGCAGCAGCAATAGCAATAACAGTAAAACCACAGCTTCACGTTAGTCCCCGCTACCGAAACTTCCCGAACTACATTGACCCGATCCCCTTTTAGCCAGGGATATGTAGGAGACCTTCTGAAGCAAAGGTTCGGTCAGACTCTTTCAAAATGCTTCACACTAGGTACTCGAACGGGCAAAAATCACTCGTATCCGCTCATTTATCTTTGCGCAAAAACTCTTTGTATTTCCGGGCAAAGAGGGGCAGTTGTGAGCACGTGATTTTTGCCCTATATGAGAATTACTCCCAAAAAATTCAAAATAAAATAGTTTTTTGTTGTGTGTGATTTTTTGTGTTATTTTTCTTTATTGTTTGCATTTGTCTGTGCGTGTTTATTTGTTAAATTAATATAAAATACAAAAATATGTTGCATTTATATTTAGGATTTATTAGGAGTAATTAAGTTTTGTTTTATAAAAATAAAAATCACAAAAATAATACACTTTACATTTTTAGCATTTAAAGGTCTAGTGGTGTGATTTTATTTCAAATTGATATTTAATAGTGTGTTAATTGTTATTAGGAGTTAATTGGATTTTTGTAATTTAATCTAGGATTTTTAATGTTTTTAAATTAGTAATTAAAAGAGAGAATAAAAGGAAAGAACAAAACAATTAAAATAGAGAAGGAAATCGGACCAGGCTTAATAATCATCAGCCCAATTCAAACATCCCTTTACCCGGTCCAATTGGCCCAAGCCTCACAGACGTCCCCAATTGACGTCGTTCCATCACGCCCCATCCTGACCGTTGATCTCACTTAATCAACAGTCCAGATCGTCCAACCCTCACCCGCATCCATTACCCGACCCTGACCCGTTACCAAACCGGACCGCCCCATCATTTCTTTTTAATCTGAGCCGTTGGATCCCATCATCCAACGGCCTAGATTAATTAAACAATTTTATTTCCAAATAACCCCCCAAACCCCATTTCACCCATCTCATTTCCAACCCCCCCCCCCCAATTGTCTCTTTCAGAGATGAACCAAACAAGACCCCCCAAACCCTAGCCGCCATCCCATCCCCTCACCGTAAACCTGGCGGCAACGACGCCGATGCCCGCCAAACTTACAGCCCTGAACCACCCTGATTCTCCCTGTCCAAATCCACACTCCACTAACCTCGAATCATCTCAGGTCGTCTCGAATCTTCGATTGAAGAATCGAGCAAAACCCTAGCCGCCTCCAATCGCCCCCAAAATCACACCAGTCAACCTCTTTGGCCCCTAGTCCCTAATCCACCAGTATTTTCCCTAGAATACCCCTCAAACCACTCGAATATCAAATCAAAGGTTGAAGCCCTAGTTCCGTTAACTTGAAGATTCAATAAGATAGTGAAGATTTGGACTGAACTGGACCTTAGTCATGTGTTTTCACTTTGAGAACACAGGATTAAGGTCTACTCTGGCCAAACGATTTGAAGGTTTCTCGAGATTGTTCAATTTGGCCTGCTCTTCGGGTATTTGTTTCTTTCTGTTCTTTTATTTTTTGTTTAGTTCCTTCAAAGTTCTAGTTTATTTTTGGTTGATTACTCATTTCTCTTCATCTATTCTTTTTCTTTTCTTGGTTTGTCCAGTTCCGTTAAGTATTGTATGTATTAGATACACCTTCAGAAGCTTTTATCTTTAATTGATAGATGGATTTGTTCATTGGGTTAATTTCGATTATATTCATGATAGTTCATTGTAGGAACTTCTGAAATTGATCGTAAAATGGTTCGTGTTTCATTTACTTTGTTTGTAATTTGATCTGTGGTTTTCTTTGTTGAAAATTATCTGTGCCAACTTGTAATCAGTCCTAATATTCTTTAGGTCTAAACTGAATAGTCGGAATTCCCCAATGTAGTTTACTCTGGACATTAGCTATGCTAATTTTCCTCACAATAGGTTTCAAATAATTGAGCCTCTGGCAATTCATAAAACTCAATAGGAATTTGAGAGGGAATCACAGACCTAGACTATGAGGGAATACCTGCATTTTGGTTTGAATTCATAGGTAAATCACAAGGGGGTCTTTAGGGTAGTAATTCAGGGAAATTATGAGGGTACTTTGGGAATTTGAAAGAAGGAAAAGGGTCCAATTTGAGCTAGGCTGCCAATGAAGTACTTGTATACTATTATTCTATTGTATTTGTTTAGTAATAGTGGGATGGGAATTAGAATAGCATGGGAGGTCTATTAAAGATTAATTAAAATACAAAGTGCTCATAACCTTAGAATTAAATAAGAGAATATACACATAATAATGGGAACTTCAGGGAATATCACGGGCAGAAATGATTTGAATAATGGTTTTGAGGGGCTGGCAGAGCTTTGATTTTAGCAGAATAAATAGAACATCTTTGGATAGTATAGAGAGGGCTTTGGAATAAATCGGGGGAGGATAGCAGGTAGTTGTTGAGAAGCTTAGGGACAGTTTTTTTTTTAGGCAGCCAAAAAGAATTGAAGGAATTGTTGGGAGTTAACAACTTTTGAGTGTTTAATCAGTTTTGAGAGCTTGAGTATAGAGTGCTAGGTTGCTATTTCATCAACCTTTTGAGCAAACTTTTAGTTCACTTCCAAATTTGAAACATTTGAATAATTTGAGGCTCTGTTCTGTATCTTTTGTTTAAGTGTGAATCCGGAACTAGATTTTGTTTCAAAAACTGCATCACATGGTTTGAGGTTGATTGGTCTTGGTCATTAAGTTTTGGTTCGAGTTGCTGCTGCATTGTTTGAAGTCTTTCTCCCGGTCTATTGCTTACTTGTTGTTGTTGTATTACTGCTGTTGGTGTCACTGATCTGTGGTTGTTGAAGTTGTTACTAGTGCTAACCTCTCCCTTTTCTATTTTAACTCAAATCCCAGGTACACATATTCGAACTCAAATTTGGTGTAACTTCAAGATTGATTGAAATGGAGTTTCATCCATTTATTCGTATAGATATGTGGCATGTATTTAAATAGATATCAATGATAGTATAGTGTATTTTAGTTGGATTTACATTCGATGAAACTAGAACTATGAAGTTTGTACCTAGGTGGACTGTTTATTTGGACTGTCAATTTGTGGTTATGGGCTGTAGATTTGGTACGACTTAGTATTAGTTTTAATCTAGCTTTGTGATAAAAAAAAAATCAAATCTCGGGATTGTGTGGGTTTGTGATTGATGTAGAGGTCAGTATATGATGCTCATTTTCATTTTTATTTTCAGGCAAAAATAGGCAAGTCAAATAGTTCTACAGTGTAGTAGCATGAAACCAGCAGTCTAATTAGTAATATCATACCTTTGTTTCATTTAAGCTCACTATTTCGATGTAGGAACAAGTAATTGCATGATAGTATTTAATATCAATAGTTTACTTGAATTTGAATCATTTAACTTATTCATGAATGTTAGCAGAATCAAATAACCAAGTCATTTGGTTTAAAATTCGATCCAGAGTTTAGTGGAATATAAGGATTCGTCGTCAGTTAAACAAACAGAGTAACAGGAATTTAGTCTGAAATTCAATTGGTCAAATTTTGATTAGATTTAGTAGGCAAGCGTTATATTCATTATAGGCGAGAATGATTAAAAAGATTTGATTTCACATGGGACCAATAGGCTCAAGTACTAATGCTTGAACTATAATCAATTAGGACTTCTCCTTTTATTATTAGAGACAAAATAGATAGAAAAATCATAATCACTTTATGATATCCTTAAATAAAAAATGATGAGACGAGCCTCGCCAAACAAAACGCAAATCGCGGGGCCCTCATAAACGTATATATATATATTAAAAATACTTAGACTTCGGGATGGGTCGTTTAGTAAATTGCACGGCCTTCCCCGAAAGCTAATAACGTGTTAGACTCTTTAGGTGCGTATTTTAATAACATTACCTTCTCAAACTCAGGTGCACATTTATGTGACCCAAATCCAAATCTCAACGGAGTCGAAACGTGTCGATAATCACGGGTACATTGATTGTGACGTGGTTCGAGATGTATTTTCATGATGTTGTAATTCTTTTAAAAAATAGTGAACGAGATGAGCCTCGACAAACAAAAGTACATAAGTCGCGGGGCCCTCTATATGTGTTTGTAAAATTACTTAGATTTCGGGATGGGCCGTTTAGCAAAATTTTGCGGCCTTACCCTAATAATGATACGCTAGTCGCTTTAGGTGTGCCTTTAATAATTTACTTTCTTAAACTTGGGTGCACATTTATGTGACTCAAATTCAAATCTTAACGAAGTCAAAATGTGTCAACAACCACGGGTACATTTATGTGACGTGGTCCGAGACACATTTTCGCGACATTGCAATTCTTTTAAAAAATAATAATAATAAAAAGCAGTTTAAAGTTAATAAAAGCACATAAGTTATAACATGTGTTAAAATCATATATTTAACCATTACGACAATTTAAGAGACCGTGCTAGAACCACGGGATCCGGGGGTGCCTAACACCTTCCCTTGGGTCAACAGAATTCCTTACTTAGAATTTCTAGTTCGCAGACTTCACTTGGAAAGTCAAAAATTTCCTCGATTTGGGATTCAAGATAAACCAGTGACTTGGGACACCAAAAGTCAAACTTATCCCAAGTGGCGACTCTAAATAAATAAATAATCTCATTTCGAATAATGTCACTTTAAATGAAAAAACTCCCTTATACATTTTATCCTCCCGGGGGTAGGTGCGCAAAAAGGAGGTGTGACAGCACCATTCCCACAGAGGTTGGCCAAGCACCAAAAGGAGGAGCAGTACAAAAATTTCTTTGAAATGCTCAAGCAAATTCAGGTAAACATTCCATTAATTGAAGCTTTAAAGGAGATGCCTGGTTATGCTAAAATAATGAAGGATTTGATGTCTCGGAAGTTTGACTTCCGAGACTTGGCCATGGTGACACTTACTCAGACCTGTAGTGCATTGGTGTCTAGACCTATAGCTGAAACGTTATCTGATCCATGTAGCTTTACAATGCCATGCACTATAGGGAACTTCGCCTTTACTAAGGCACTTTGTGATTTAGGGGCCAACATCAATCTTATGCCTCTGGTTATTTATAAAAGGCTGGGCATTAGGAGAGCTAGACCTACCTCTATGTTGTTGCAGCTGGCCGACAGGACTATGAAACGTCCATTTGGGATTCTTGATGATGTACTCATTCAGGTGGGGAAATTCGTGCTCCCCGCAGATTTTGTAATCTTGGACTACAAGGTGGATGAAGATTTTCCTATAATCTTAGGACAGACCATTCTTGTCCACGAAGAGAGCTTTGATTGATTGTGAGACTGGGGAGCTCAAGATAAGGCTCAATGATGAAGAAATTATATTCAATGTGCAGAAATCTATGAGGCGACCGAGTGAGTTTGCAAATTGCTCTCTTATTGATGCAGTGGATGTAATTGTAGAGTCTGATGATGAGGTGTTGACGGTTGAGGACCCCCTTGCTGCATGCTTAATGAATTTAGATGAAGTGAATGGGGAGGATTTGTCGGAGTTGGGTGTTAGCATTGGATGGTAGAGGGTCCTGGGACAGAAATTTAGAGTTTTAGCCTTTACACTTAGAAAAGAGAGAGACCCCTCCAGCAAAACCATCCATTGAAGAACCACCTAAGCTGGAACTAAAGCCATTACCAACCCACCTCAGGTATGAGTTTCTGGGTCCCAACTCCATATTACCTGTTATTATCTTATCTGGTTTGTTAGATGTGCAGGTTCAACAACCTATACAGGTACTAAAGGAGTGCAAAACTGCCATTGAGTGGACCATGGCAGACATCAAGGGGATCAGCGCCGCCTACTGCATGCACAAGATTCTGCTGGAAGAGGGGCACAAACCTTTCAGGAAACATCAGAGGAGGCTGAATCCAAATATGAAAGAAGTGGTGAAGAAGGAAGTGATAAAGTGGTTGGATGCGGGAATCATCTTCCCAATTTATGACAGTAGCTGGGTTAGTCCAGTTCAGTGTGTGCTTAAAAAAGGTGGCAAGACAGTGGTGAAGAATGACAACAATGAACTCATCTCAATAAGAACCATCACAGGCTGGAGAATTTGCATGGATTACAGAAAGTTGAATTTGGCCACCCGGAAAGACCACTTCCCACTTCCCTACATTGATCAGATGCTGGATATATTGGCAGGGAGGTCACACTTTTGCTTCCTGTATGGATACTCAGGGTACAATTAGATCTCCATTGCCTCTGAGGACAGAGAAAAGACCTCCTTCACATGCTCATATGGCATTTATGTCTTTAAAAGGATTCCCTTTGGCCTATGCAATGCACCCGCCATATTCCAACAGTGCATGATGGCCATATTCACTGACATGTTAGAAGATATAATGGAGGTATTCATGGATGACTTCTCAGTGGTGGGGAATTCATTTCAGGAATGCCTAGTAAATATGACGCGTGTGCTAAAACGGTGCATCGAGACTAACTTGGTTCTGAATTGAGAAAAGTGCCATTTCATGGTACATGAAGGAATAGTCTTGGGGCACCGGGTGTTAAGCAAAGGAATAGAGGTTGATATAGCAAAGGTTGATGTCATAGCAAAGCTGCTGCCACCAACTTCAGTCAAAGCCATAAAAAGCTTTCTTGGACATGTAGGGTTCTACCGGAGGTTCATTAAGGACTTCTCCAAAATCACCAACCCTCTCTGTAAGTTGTTAGAGAAATATCACCCTTTTGTATTTTCTAATGATTGCAGGGTAGCTTTTGAGGAGTTGAAGCAAAGGCTGGTCACAGCACCCATCATCATTGCCCCCAACTGGGAGCAACCATTCGAATTAATATGTTATGCTAGTGACTATGCGGTAGGGGCAGTGCTGGGCCAGCGAAATGACAAATTGATGCACCCAAGCTACTATGCTAGTAGGACGTTGAGCGAAGCCCAGTTGAACTATACAGTGACAGAAAAGGAGATGCTAGCTGTGGTATTTGCTTTTGACAAGTTTCGGTCCTATCTTATAGGATCTAAGGTAATCGTATACACTGACCATGCAGCTCTTAGATACTTAATAGAAAAGAAGGAATCTAAGCCACGCCTGATTCGTTGGGTGTTGCTACTGCAAGAGTTCGATCTTGAAATTCATGACCACAAGGGCACTGAAAATAAAGTCGTTGATCACCTATCATGACTTGAAGGAATTGAAAATATAGTAAAAGTTGAGTAAATTCTGGAAACTTTTCTAGATGAGCAGCTGCTCATTACCTCTCATCAGGAAGCTCCTTGGTATGCAGACTATGCTAATTACCTGGCCAGTGGTATTGTTCCTCACGACCTATCATCGGTCCAGAGGAAGAGATTCTTTCGTGAAAGCCAATTGTATTACCGGGATGAGCCCTACCTGTTTAGAATATGCCTTGATAATATGATCAGGAGATGCATCCCCGAGATCGAACAATCTTCTATCTTGCAAGCTTGTCACTCTTCGGTGTATGGCGGTCACTTTGGAGGAATCAGGACAACAGCTAAGGTTCTAAAGGCCGGATTTTTCTAGCCAACGGTGTTTAAAGATGCTCACTTATAGGTTAAGGTCTATAATGAATGTCAACGCATCGAGAACATTTCCCGGCATCATGAGATGCCCATGAACCTAATTCAAGAGGTGGAAGTGTTCGATGTCTAGGGGATAGATTTCATGGGTCCCTTCATCAGCTCTTATGGCAGTAAATACATTCTTGTTGATGTAGACTACGTGTCCAAGTGGGTAGAAGATGCAGAATTACCCACCAATGATGCTAAGTTGGTGGTCGGGTTTCTAAAGAAAAACATATTCACCCGCTTTGGGACACCGCACGCAATTATCAGCGACGGAGGCACTCACTTCTGCAACTGGGCCTTCGAGAAGTTGTTGGCAAAATGATGTGCGCCAAAAGGTGGCTACTCCGTACCACCCACAGACTAGTGGAAAAGTTGAGGTGTCCAACAGAGAGATCAAGAGCGTATTAACAAAAACTGTAAACGCTATAAGTACTGACTGGTCAAGGAAGTTAGATGATGCACTACGGGCTTATAAGATAGCTTTCAAGACACCAATTGGTATGTCACCATATAAGTTGGTGTTTGGGAAGGCCTGTCACCTACCTGTTGAACTTGAACATAAAGTGTGGTGGGCACTAAAACAGCTGAACTTAGAATTGGAAGTTGCGGGCACGTCAAGGGTCACTAAATTACATGAGCTCGAGGAGTTCCGGTATCTTGCTTTTGAGAACACAAGGCTGTATAAAGAGAGAAAGAAGAGGCTTCACGATCAGAACATCATTGAGCAAAATTTCAAACCTAGGGATAGGGTATTGCTTTATAACTCAAGATTGCGGTTGTTTTCGGGTAAGCTAAAGTCAAGGTGGTCTGGACCATTTCGCGTGGTTGAAGTGTTTCCATTCGGAGCTGTGGAAGTTGCTACTGAAGATGACTCTCATACCTTTAGAGTCAATGGTCGGCGATTGAAATTATATGTCGGTATGAACGAACCTAAGGAAATATCCGATCTGCACTTGAATGAACTACAGAGGTCGAGCGAACCTTAATTGCGCTCATCTGAGTCGTGCCGCGACATTAAATCAGGCGTTGTGTGGGAGGCAACCCACGGAATTGTTGTAAGTGTAATCTTATCTTAGTCTATATATCTATAATAAAAAAACTGGGGAAAAGAATCAGAGAGGGGCTTCGACCGCGGTTCCACCGCGACCGCGGTGAAACCGCAGTCACATAACCTCTCTAAATCTCACTGCTCGTGGTTCTACCGCGACCGCAGCAGAACCGCAGCAGCCGTAGACGGGGCCAGGTTGAAATTTTTTTTTTTT